>JASDQU010109079.1:75742-85748 GCA_032191745.1 Picea mariana
GGAAGAAAAAGTCCCAAAGACCAAAAATAAGGATGAAGTATTATTGAGTGCCACATGTTCAGGGGGAGCAGCCCCAAAGAAGAGAGTTACCTTTTGCCATTAAACTCAGGGGGAGAAGCCCTACCCTTTGCCATTGATGTCAAAGGGGGAGAGAAATTGGGATCATGATGATAGGGGGAGCATGAGTGTTTCCATCAATGACAAAGGGGGATATTGTTGGAAGATTGGTTGTCATTGATGTCAACCATATTCATTGGTTTTGGACCGCAATATTGATGAAGGTATTTGGACATGAAGAACAATGTAAATGAAGGATGATGTACATGCAGAAACAAAACCCATGGATGGAAAGTATACATCATGTTGTTTTCGGTGGTAGGTGGCACATCATGTGGATCCTCATGGTTGAAGAGAAATGAATTTTTGAAGATGACAAAGTGAATTGAAGAGGGAAGTACATATAGGCCCTGAAGATAATTAAAGAAAATAAATTCAAAATAAGAAAGTGTTAGGTCGGCCCTAATGTTAAAAGGAAGTGACATAAATGGTATAAATACATATCATTATACATTCATTTGACACACAAGTCTAATTTTAGAGGAAATCAGAAGTAAAGAAGGTTGGATTTCAAGGGAGAATGAAGTCTTTTGGTGATGTGTTCCGAGGTATGTTATTTACAGGTCATCTTACTATTTTCTCTATAACGTTTTTTCTAGAACGATTCAGATGGTGAAATTTCTATGGTATTGATAAGACATATCAAGGTACCTATGGTAAAAGTTTCAGCTCTTGATTCTTTATAATTATGGATATACACTCTATGGAAGATAGGGTTTTTGACCAGTCCTGAAGCTAGTAAAAAAACAGGTGTTACGGGTAAAAAAATCATAAATTATTCATAGAGAATCAAAATGAAGTGGGACCAATTTAATTGGAAATAGTATGCACTATAGTTTCTTGTGTGTGAGTTTCAAAATCGGATGTTAAATATTGAGTGCGGGGCATTTTGTACAAGTTCGCTCTCCTCAATAAACCAGAATTGAATAAAGTCTACCATTCTTTCTATAACTTCCTTTTGGGGAGGATTTAAGGAGTGAAACTTGGAGGAGTTTCAAAGAATAAATTGACTAATATTATCTACAGGATCATATTATTTCAATAATTGAAGAATTACAAAAGTTGAAGAAGTCTTGGGAAGCATTAGTCAGGCTCTATGTGATGATTGGTTGATGGTGATGATTTAATGTAAAGTTTTATTATATCTCATATATTCTTGGGTGGAAGGAAGGGGCAAGGATGGAGAGTTCAACCCTCTCTTGATATTGGAGGATTGTATCTTCCTATTGGATTTTTATCCCTCCCTTTACATTTGGAAGATGTAGCTACCTTTGGAAGTCATTACTTCCCTTGAATAATAACTATTGATTATTTCTCATATATTGTGCATGGTGTATTGTGGTGTATTGGTGTAAATATTATACTGTTTTTCATTTCTCATTGGATATAATTGAATGGTTTAAGTATAAGTTGAAAAAGGTTTTAAATTATACTTGATATTGATTCACCCCCCTCTCAGTATCAACAGAGAGTATGTCAGCTAGCTTATTGGTTGACTGCTTCACGTGAGATGAGATGATGGCGTTAACTTGGGAGAGCAGGTGATAAACTCCCTCCAAATTTGTTGTCGGTCTCCAAATGGTGGTGATGCGATTGAGAGGGGTTCCAATTTTCATTTTCTTGAGCATTCAAATGATCACCTGAGATTTCCATTCCACAATGAGTTGTTGATATCCTTCCCTGCAAGGTATTCGAAGGCCTGCTTCCATTCCTTGAAGTTTTGTTGAGTTGTTTCTTTCGATTCCTATGAAGGAGGCATAGATTCTAATAATGTGCCCTTGAATTTTGTGAAAGACCCCACCATATGTGCCCTTAGAAGCACCATCAAAATTTACTTTAAGGAAGCCTTAAGGGGGGCGAGGACCAAGTTGTGGGAAAGGAAGCAGAGGGAAGAGTGAAAGAGGAGGTCAGAGGGGGGCCAGGGAGAGGGAGGTGTAACTCTTGGAGGATATTGAAATATTGGGGATTACATTGCCAATATTGGGAGGACCATGACTTGGTGTGAATGGTTTCCTTGATATTGAGTTTGACTTTGGTCTAAATCATAGCCAAGTCCTGAGAAGTGTTTTTGAAGATGCGATGGTTTCTCTCTTTCCAGAATTCCTAGAGAAGGAAGCATGGGAGAAGGATCCAGGCTCTATTAACAATAGGATTGATGAATGCATTGGATCTACATTGATTTATAGTAATGACGAGGATTTCCCTATTCCTGTTAGAGGTACAAAAGAGGAGTGCATCCAAGTCCCAGATTTTTGTGGGGAAGGGACAAGAGTTAAGGAGGTGTTCGCTTGTTTCTCCATAATTCATGCAAATGAAGTAGTAATATGGACTAATGAAATCATGTTTAAGGAGGTTTTTCCAAGTGAGAAGTTTACGATTTCTCAAGAGCCAAAGAAAGATAGAGACTTTGGGCCAAAGATTTTGCGACCATATTTTAATTCAGATGTCTTGAGGTGGGATATTGTCAGACATTGTGCCCAGTCTATGGGCCTCTTGGAGTAAACATCATGATGTTGGTTGATGCCCCCACCTAAGTTTGTCGTGAGCTTGTTGTATTTTGATTTTCCTATGAGAGAGTTCTTTCCAAAGGGGATCCCAATTGGGAATGGGTTGATGGGGGATCCATTCTTCCTTGGGAATCCACATTCTCCATATGTCCCTCGATTTGGGGGTGGAGCCAGTATTGATGGATATAGATTCGGTCTTGGGATATCATAAGGTCCCTGAGTTGGTGGAAGTTATCATTCTAAAAGAGGGGTGGAAGTTGTTTCCAAGAATCATCCCATAAGAGGGTTGAGCTACCATCTATAATTTCCCAAAAATAATGGGAGTGAACCATGTGCTTGTTGGCCCATGTTGCGTTCCATATGTGTGAGCCTAGTATATTTCCTATGACCCTGATGAGTCCTTGTCTCTCTATATGTGGGAAATATTTTTTATTCCATGATGAGCCAAAGGGGTTTTCCCTTCAGTTAGCCATCACCACCAAGTTTTATCACCCAGGACCACACTGAGAGATTTGTGATCCCTTAAACCTATGCTACCTTTAAGTTTCAGGAGGCAAATCTTGTCCCATGCTATCAGAGCCCACCTTTTTTCCTTGCAAGCTCCTCCCCACATAAAGGATCTTTAGAGGTTTTTGATTTCCTTTAAGATATCTTTGGGGGAAGCCAAAGCAAAAAAATGGTAAAGAGGCATGGATTGGAGACCTTCTTCGAGGAGAACCACGAATCATGTTGTATTGAGAGTTCTGAAAGCCCAGTTCTCAAGATTTTTATGCATTCTGGAGAGCAAATATTCCCAGGTGGAGAATCGATTATTGAATTCAACGAGAGGTGTGACAAAGTACTTGGTTGGAAGGGAGATTCGTTGGAAGCCAAGGATGTTGGAGATATTAACCTAGACAGCGGGAGGAATATTAAAGAAAAAAATTAGAGACTTGGAGAGATTGATCGAAGTACCCGAGGCTTCGAAGAAGTCTCCAAGGATTTTATTGAGGAGTTTGTCTTCTTTTGCAGTGGGCTAAGCCATTATCTATGTGTCGTCCACAAACTTCTCATGCATAGTGGATTGATCCTCGATATGGAGATGGAGGCTAGAAATATGCTCCATTTCCACTGCTACTTTGATGCTTCATCCCAGTCCTTCTGCCATAAGTATAAAGAGGAAGGGGGAGAGGGGATCCCCCTTCTCGATGCCTCATGAGGGGGAGAAAGGGTGGGAAGGAGATACATTGACAAGGATGGAGAAGAATTAAGTGGAGCAGAGAAGGGATAACACCCATTTTATCCAAGAATTGGAGACACCAAAGGCTTGCAGGGTGTGTTGGATATATTGCCAGTTTATTTTGTTAAAGGCTTTGGATAGATTTATCTTTAGGAGCATGCTAGGGGATTCAATGAGCTTGAGGGAGTGAACGATTTCTTGTGCCATGATAATTCCATCTAGGATTTTCCTTCCTTCCACATGGCCATTTGTTCTGGGGAGATGAGGGTGGGGAGTAGGGGTTTAAGTCGGTTAACAATAAGCTTGGTGATAATTTTATAGATGACATTGCAAAGGGATATGGGGTGAAATTTCTTAGGATTATTAGCGTGCTCTTCCTTGGGAATGAGGGTGAGGAAGGTGACATTGAGCGAAGGAAGGGAATTGGAGTGAGAACGAGATTCTTCCACCAATGCCCAGACGTCCCATTTGATTTTTGACCAACAAGCCTAAAAGAAGTCTATGGTGAAGCCATCAAAACTGGGAGATTTATTTTTGGGCATGTTGAAAACCACTTATTCTACTTCCTCGAGAGAAGTGGAACGCATGAGGGCCTCATCATGCTTAGGGGAGACCAAATTCTGAATATGTTGAGTTATTTTTTGTATGGCGGTTCAACGATCCTGTTGCAGCTCAAAAAGGAGGTTGTGGAAGTAGGAGGTGAGTTCCCTTTCTATCTCTTTATGCTCAATGAGGTTGTTGTCATTGGCATCTTTTAATTTGGTGATTCAATTGTGGTGGCGACGTTGGATCATGGATCTATGGAAAAACTTGGTGTTTTTTTCTCCTTCCTTTAGCCATCGAACTCAAGACTTTTTCTTCCAAATGATTTCTTCCTCGGAGTCTCTTTCATGGAGCTGAGTTTGGAGGTTTTCTTCTTCTTGGACGAGTTGATCCATTCTTCCATTTTGAATCATTGTCTATTGGATGTGTTCCATTTGCTTGATGATTTGTTGTTTGTCTTGAAAGATATTTCCAAACTCTTCCTTGTTCTAGAGCTTGAGTTGTTGTTTTATGAATTTGAGCTTTTGCTGGAATTTGGTCCACCAGTCAAAGATGCACTTTTGGAAGGTAGGATTCTTTAACCAGAAGATTTCAAATAGAAATGGAAGGTTTTTTGGGCTCCCATGAATGTTGAGGTTTACTTGAATCGAAAAATGGTCCAAGCCTGCCTGAGAGAGAGAATGGTGGATGAAGGGTGAATATCATAAAGTAAAAGGGACTCATAGACTAGAAAGCGGTCAAGACAAGAGGAAATTTACTGTGGTCCCCGTCGGTGATTTTTCCAAGTGAAGGATCCATTGGGGGTTTCAAGGTCAATGAGATTTAGGGAGAGAATGGTGTCCAAGAAAACTTGTGAATCTTTCTCCAGCTATATGATGCCTCCCCATTTCTCCAGGAGGGAGGTGATAGAGTTGAAGTCTCCCCCAATAATCCAATGGTCGGTAGAGATAAGAGGAGGGAGGATATTAAGAGAGGAAAGAAAGAGAAGTTTTTCAAGAAGAAGGTTGGGGCCATAGACATTGGTAAGGGTTCCCAAGAGTGAAGAACCAGTGAGTTGAAAGTGAGATGAGAGTGAGTGCTTAGTGGATAAGAATTCAAAGAGGTGGATTTCAAATGGGTTCCAAAGGACGACCAATCCTCCAGTGGCTCTTTCAGCATCCAGAGTGATAGCGAGAGAGCTAGGCCAAATTTGAGTTGTGATAGTTTGAAGGAGGTGATGCAGGCATTTGTTTTCTTGGATCATGACAACAATGGTTTTTTCAGAAAGGATACACTGCTTGAGAAGCCGATGTTTGGTATTCCCATTTAGGCCTCTTATATTATAGGAAATAGATTTCATAAGGAAGGTGGGTGTTTGGGTTGAAATGTATCTATCATAAGGAAAATTCGGTTTGAGTTTACAAAAAATTCTCCCAAATCTTTGATGAGTTGATTATTGGATCTCCTTCCTCTCCTTTTTTCATCTTTGGTGTTTTTGGAAGTAGAAGAGGGGGAGGGCTTGCTACCAAGTGAGGGGTTTGGTTTCATACCTTTTGACTTTGTATCATTAAGGAAGCGATTTCGGACCAGCACATCCTTGAGGAGATGAAATTGATTTTTTGGAATGGAGTTTGGATAATTTTGTTAGCAAGTCACAACAATGGAGTTGAGGTCCAAATCTCCCAGATCCATTTATTCACCATCATTTGAGTCTAACTATTCAGGCGGTTCCTCTTGCATGTCAATATTTCCTGTTGGGTGGTTATCGTGTGTTGGATCTACTATTTTCTTGTTCTTTGTTTTATCCTCCTCTGAGAGTTTTACATTTGGATTGCTACTTTGAAGTTGGTCTCTACCTATTTGGATCGGATTTCCTTCATCAACGGGTGGGAGGGTGGCGAAGGAGTTTTTAGTGGAAAATTTATTCTTGGGTGGAGGGGGATTGGAATATCGTCTTGGTTTTTTTCTGGGAAGAGACATTCATGAACCCTTCGACATCATGGGTAGGGAGGGGGGGTGGGGGGGGTTTGGATGCAGGGGAGTTGGGGTTCATAGGGAAGTCTCGGAAGAGATGACCGTGGGCGTGAAAGTTGCGATAACAAAAGGGAATGTGTTCATAGTCGAGTGTTTGGATCTAGTGAATGTCATGGTAAACCAGGGTAACGGATTCTAGGAGGGCTTTGGTAAGATCCATATAGACACAGATTCGAACATACTAGGTGTAGTGTCTAGTTTTGGTAGCTTATGAATATTTAACGAAGGAACCTATGGTTTTTCCAATTTCATCCAAAATTTTCTCATCCCAGAATTCATGCAGCATGGAATATAGCCTTATCCAGATAGTGGCTGCCATGAAATCCTCTTTTTCAAGGCTGAATAGTTCGATCCAGGGTCTAAATTACAGTCTTGCAGAGTTGAAGAAGTACGGGCCGCCTTCGAAGACTTTGTCATTCTCCTGTGGGTTAGAGAAGATGGTTGCGAAGAACCCTTTGGATCCTAGTTTGAGGTCGACCTGTCCTTTTGGATTCTAGGTTGTTTTGATCCACCAGTTGATGGCCTTCTCCATTGGACAAATGCCCATAAACTTTCCTACAAAGGCATGATATTTCACATGTTGATTAAAGCGTGCTATGCGGTCATTTTTCACCTCATAAGTAGGGTTTTAAGAGGCTTCTGGTAGGAAACAAGAGGTAACGATGGGATTGATGGCTTGAGTTTGAGGCAATGGTTTCTTATCAGTAGAGTAGGAGGGATGGAGCTTTGTTTCCTTTCCTGGAGTGGTTGGTGCGGTGGTCATTGCGTCGACTCGCAATGATCTGACTTTAGGAGGGATCCGAGATATGATTGGTTACGGTGAAAGGTTTTAAATGGATAGGCCGCAGGTTTGACCCTGCACCTTCCCTATAACCATCAACATATATAAAATCCAAACCATATCTATTATTCCCCATATGGCATATTGTATATTTTATTACAATGTTTCCAATGCCCAACCATATATCATATGGTATATTTGGTTTGATTAAAATATATATGGTATATTTTGTTATTCACCATATATTCGATACCTTTTAAAAGGTGGATCGAATCATCACTTCACCCTGGACCTTTGTTTATAAAACATAGGTATTTTATCATTTGAGTTGAAAGAGAATTATTTTGTATTGTTGAGAGATATGAGCTTTGTAATCTCTCCTTGAGCTTAAAAAAGGGGAGAGGTAGATTCTCAAAGGCTTTTAGAAGCCATTGTACTACAGCGAGAACAAGACCAGCTTTGAGTTGAAGACTTTTGATGTAACTTTCCATTCTACATCATAATAGAAGAGGCCACTCCGATTGGAAGCGGACCCAAAGATGTATCCCACACTAGGTGAACTCCATCATCATCTCGTTGTGTCTTTCTCATTCTTTTTGTTTCTCATTAATAGTTCTCATATTCTCTTTATATGTTTACTTGTATTGGTTTTCACACTCTTTAAGCAATCAAGTCATTCATTAGCTAAGTAAAAGATCTATATCAAGTTGGTATCAGAGCTAGTAAGATAGTTTGATGTGGTTTGTGAGTGTGGATTCTTACCAGGTCGAGACTCGAGAAAGGAGAAGGAAAACTTGAGGATTATAATCCTAAAATTGGTTCAAGGAGAAGCACTCAAAGAGGAGAGATGGACACACCAAGAAAGAAAAATCCTTTTAACTCTGAAGAGGATTTCTTTGAGGCATTTTCTTTGATGAAGGCAATGGTGGAAGAGTCTTACAATGAAAGAGGAAAACAAATAGGAGACGGCACAAGTCAAGCCAAGAATGAATATGATCATCCTTCACAAAATACATCTCCTCCCTCTCCACCTCCTTCTTCTTGTCTACATCCTTCTCGTTCTCCGTCTCGATCTCCATCTCCTCATAAAATGATTGCTTCAAAGAAGCCATTGTTTAAGTTCGATGTCAAATTTGACTTACCCATGTATAATGGAGAGCTTAATGCAAAGAGATTAGATAATTGGATTCGATGGATAGAAGTTTATTTACACATTCAGTAGATTGACGAAGATGAGGTAAAGATTCAGTTGGCTTATCTTCTCCTTGAAGCTACGACGCTGATTTGGCGGGAAATAAAACTTCAAAAAGGTGTTAAAGATAATGGTAATATTATTTCATCATGGTATGAATTCATTTGTACATTAAAAAAAAATTATATCCTTTAGGATATACATAGAAATAAATTATGGAATGGAAGAATTTGAGACAAGAAAAAGGGAAAAGTGTGCAAATATTTACTGAAGAGTTTAGGAAGAATGCATTGGCTTTAAATATTCCATTAGATTTGAAAGAAACACCTCTAAAAGAAATTGGTCCCTTTCATAGCTATATTCTCCATACTATTATTTTATTTAATCCCACTAATATTGATGAAGTATGTGTCCAAGCTACACATCTTGAGTCCAGGGAGAAGGATTTGAATGATGATTCCTCCATGGAGCTTGTTCAACAAAAGGGAAGTAAGAACATGGGAAAAAAGAAGCTATAGTAAAGAAAGAAGAAGCGAAGCCTACATCTCTCATTGCGATAAAATCAGACATGATGAAGACCATTGTTGGAATTTGCATCCTGAGTTAAGGCCTAAAAGGTTTGGAGGCAAAGGAAAGTGAAAGACTATTGCCATAGTTCAACTAGATCTGGGGTCTAATTCAAGTGATGAAACACAAATCACATTTGTAGGAGTGCAAGGTATACTATCGTCTCATGTTAGTTCAAGCTCTCCAATTCCATCTTCTAATTCTGAAAGAACAAGAAGTGAGCTTTTTTAATATAAGGGTGATAACTAAGCATACTAAATTTGATACTCTTTTTGATACTAGTTCCCAAGTAAATCTAATATCTAAATCAATTGTCAAGAAACTAGGATTGGATACAAAACCTCATAAGAACCCTTATTCTCTCGGTTGGGTATGTGATAATGCAAAGTTACAAGTAACCAAGCAGTGTAAACTTAGATTTTCTATCAATTCAAAATTTGTTAATGAGGTTGAACTAGTTGTGGTTCCTCTTGACATATGTGGTACTATATTGGGAATCCCTTATTTGTTTGACAGGAAATCCATTTTCTTCATAGAGGAGAACATGTACCATCTCATTAAAGATGGAATTAAGTATATTGTAAGAGCTCATCACATGAAAAGTGATATTTATCTTGTAACTACAAGACAACTAAAAAGGATTGTGAATGAAAGAAAGAAGGTGTCTCTCATGTCTACAAAATCAATTGAAGGGTGTAATCTTAAATGTGATAATGAAATAGTTAAGTTTGTTCCTAGCTATGAAGTTTTTCAGGATTCTCCAAAAATTCCACATGAGGATTCATTATATGAAAGTATCAGGGATCCTATTAATAAGAATAAGAGAGTTGTTAATTAATTTTCATTAACATCTGTGTGTTCACTATTATTTTTTATGTGTTGTGCATGGTCAGTAGTGGAAACTGTCAATGCTAGTTGTGAAAGAATGAGAATGATTGATTATGTTAGCAGCATTATTTCATCTTTCATCCTTGTTATTCAATTTTTTATAATGGTTCGAGTATGGGGAACAAATATAGGTCAAGTGAGGAGGCATTATATGTTGGAATGTTCAATAGTACTAAGAG
>JASDQU010109079.1:85775-111057 GCA_032191745.1 Picea mariana
GTGAACCAATACTACATACTTTAATTCATTTTTTCTTTAAAATGGTTTAAAGCATATTAGAATTTATGATTGTAAACATTCATATCAGAAATATACTCATCATAATCACATACATTAATAAACACACTCATAGATATAGAAGTGGAAACCCAAACTGTGAAAACCTTGAAAGTATTTTACAGATAAATGTCAATTTGTGTATAGAAAAATTTCTAAGAGGACACCAATCCCCTTATGAGCACCAATTCATAATTCAGGCACCAACCTATAAATGAATGAGGGTACCAATCCTCTTATGAGAACAAACTTGTAATTCAACTGTTCACTTCACAAGCACCAACCTGTAACTGAATGAGGACACCAATCCTCTTATGAGAACCAACTCATAAATCAATTGTTCACTAGAACCAACCTGTCAGAGACTCCAATCTCCATCCTTTCTCCACCATGTCACCATGGAAATACATAAATACCTTAATTTGCTTTAGTAATTTTCTCTAGCATGATTCATACTCAGTGTCCTCAATATTCAAACCATCTTCATCATTTCCATGACTTCACACATACCTCAGAGCCTCTACTCATTGCACTTCTTCTTCCACACTCTTTTCACCTTCACACTCGCTTATCCTTCTTCACTTATCAATTCAACTCTAGCATTTGAAATTATACCTTTCATCCTCCCATGATTTTGTCCACATAACAAAATCCACTTCGTGAGGTTGGCTCTAATTCTCCATAATAATCGGGCTCGAAATAGCCCCAAATTCCTTACTTTTTTTGCATATGGTCTCACTTACTATTCACAGCATGAATATCATCACTCAATAACCATTGGATCATACTCTAAATTAAATCTCAACCATCGATCTATTCAGTTCCTCATGCAATACGCCTCCGACTCTCAATAATCATCAAATTAGGATCTAGGATTGATCTCATTCGTTGATCTTGTTTCTACGTTCCTCAGATATCAGAACTTATTGAGTCACCATGGCATCGGGACCACGGGCCTTTTACTTTTCCTCCATAATTATATTTGGGCCAACATCCAAGATCCAACATGAAGTATGTGTTGGCTCCCACATATTACATGGCATTGACATCATCCCATCTACATAGACCATTCACCAACCATTTTACACATGTCACTGACATGGCACTAATAAAGCATAATTCATAGGTTCACTCATCCCTTAACACTGGCTTTGGCTAGTTTGTTGATGTGGCTTCCACGTGGACCAACTTATGTGGACATGTCATGTATCACCTATTGATGATTTGGCGCTTATTCCCTTAATCTTTAAATCCCTAACACTAATTCTCCATGTGACGAGTGCTACAACTGTGGTTGAGTTTCGTGAATGTACGTGTTTAACCTTTGAACCGGATTTAGGAGAGAAACGAACCGATTAACAGACTAAATACAATAAAAACAGAGATATGAAGGACAACACAGATATCCAGTGAACAATATCTTCTATTAAATAAATGAAATAGGTTGAAACTGTAAAACTGCAAAACTGGAACACTTGCTCAAATGGTGGTAGTTATCTCTAAGAATAGATGTGGCTACTACGCGCATCTGTCTGAGTTAAATTATTACAATGAGGCTTTAGAGGCCTTTTTGATATTACTCATGAATTCCAAAACCCCCGACATCCAAAAACCTAGCCCTGGCAGGTGAAACACCAAAAGTCATGTGGGCCCCTATGGGTAAGTTGGTACCTCAACTTCCCTGGGTCGTAACTTTTTCTTATGACCTCTGTTTTAGGCACGTGATAGCTCATTGGAAAGGTATTTCAAAGAAATACACATTACGCCCTCAAAATCTATCTTCGTCTACAGTTTGACTTGGCGAGACAAAAAAACACTGTTTAGGGCTCCTAAATGGCCCTGAAAGTACAACAAGATGTGCCAACATGAAAACATACAAAATAAGCCAGTTGGATTAGGTGAGAGGCCATTCGTATCCACCTGGAAGATGTGTAGGGATTTAGACAAATCTAGAAATGTAGAGCCCACAATTACAAAGAAGTACATAAGAATGTGTTGAACTAAAAAAAAACAAGAGGAGCCAGTTGGAATAGGTGGGTGGCCACCAATATCCACCTGGATCAATCCTCCTCCCTTAGGAAGCAATGGTCTCCATTGTGTTGAATTCCCCCATCAGGTGCAGAAAATTCTGTTGGATTTGGCCCCAGGTGAGCCACTTGCCTTGGTTTACGAGCTGCCCTACCTTGACAACCCGATAAATATGGATCCTCTGCTAGTGAGTTCCCTTGACCTGTGTGTCCACTATCTGATCATTGGATTCTTGTTTCATGCAGTCAGGGTTGAGCTATGTTGGTGTCAGTTGTTCTATGATCTCTGAGGTGTCCAATAATGGTGAAAAATATGGTCAAAGGACGTCCACATTGAACACTGAGTGCAGGCCAAGGAGGGTGGATTGTTGAGCTCAAAATCATTGCTACCCACAACCTTGGTGATATTTTAAGGCCCATAGCGAAGTGGGCAAAGCTTCTGATGGGGCTTTGTGAGACGCTCCTTCTCCAAATGTAACCAGACTTTGTCTCCAACCTTAAACTGGTGCAGTACCCTATGTTCATCATGGCGTTGCTTGTACTTAGCATTGGATTTATGCAAAATATCCTGGACCTTTTGGAGGATGCGCTAAATCCTCTCAATGAATCTGGTGGCTTTGTCGGTCTCAGACTGAACTTGGGAAGAGTCTGTCTGTGTGGTGGCAAGATGATCTGAATTATTTTCAGCACGAAATGAGAGCAGAGATATAACACAAAAATATACAGAGATATTGCAAGAGAGACAACAATATAATAGAGATATATTGGAAATATAACAAGAGTCACAAATATACAGTAATACATTATTTCTATTAATGAAATAAATGTACAAAGATTGTAAAAATACAGAGTGAAAGACTCACTAGAATGGTGGCATCTTATCTTTGAGAAGAGATGTGATGGCTACTCTCATTCGCAAGAAGATGATTGTTACAATGACGCTCCAAAGGCCCTTTTAACATAAGTAAAATCCAAAACCCTAACCCCAGAAGATGAAAAGCCAAAAGGTTTGTGGGCCCTGATGGAGGTAGTTCATACATCAACTTCTCGGGGGTGTAATTTTTTCATACAATCTTCATTTGGGGTGCTTGATACATCGTTGTAAAGGTATAACCGAGAAGAACGACTTTCGACTGACCCAAGTTTGAGATTTTGGCAGTCACCTGGGCCCCAAATCCCCAAAAAATGTTGTTTTGGGCCTCAAAACGACCTCGGAAGTTTGGAACCCGAAAAATTGCCAAAAAACTGCCAAGATGGAAAACTATTTTTTGAGCCCGTGGAATAGGTGGGTGGCCACCAATATCCACCTGGATTAATCCTCCCTCCTTAGGAATAAATGGTCTCCATTACATTGAGTTCTCTGGGGAGAGGGGAAAGAGATTGCTGGATCTGAATCTTGGTGAGTTGCTTGCCTTACTGGAGATGTCGCATTGCTTGGTTTGTGGAAGGTTGTCATGAACCTGTTGCTGGTGGGGTTGAATATGTTCAACCAGTCGAGCTACATGAGATATGTGTGCAAAAGGAATATCTATGATTTGTTGCAGTCTTGTCAACCCGCTTCTGTTGGATAGAAGGTGCTTGGGCCGAGGTTGTATTGGTTACAGTATCCTTTTGTTCACCTTTTGAACAGATTGTGATGAAGCTGAATTTTTTAGTATAATATACTACCTTGCAACACTGCTTGGGTGGGAAAGTAGTTGGAACTACCTTTGGTATTCTGTAGAGATGACCCCCGATAGAAATAATGACACTGTGGGGTCGAGACTCATAAATATCATGGTGTTTCCACATATATGGTTGGCCCAAGAGAACAACACAGACATCTAGTGGGGCAACATCACGTAATACCTCATCATTGAAGGGTTGGATGTTGTATGACAATCAACACTATTGACTGACACAAATATATCATCCTTGGCAAAGACACTCGATGTTATATGGTTGTGGAAGTGGTGTTGTCGACAATCCCAACTGTTTGATGACCTTTGCTGAGATGAGGTTCTCCTAGATTCTGCTATCAACAATATAATGCAGCGGGGTACCTGTCATTCACATATGTGAATGAAAAAGGCACTCCCCCTCTTCAGGATCTATTGGTTCTTCTAGTTGAATTGTTGTAGTCATGACAATATCAGTGGGGTCTGCATCGATGATCTGTCTTTTACCAGTATTTTCAGAATCAGATTCTGAATCAAGGTTCGACTCCTTGTCTTTGATCTCGGCCACCAATGACTATTTTGAGCGACATTCATCGGTGTTGTGCCAATGGATTTTGTGGAAATCACACCATTTTCCGGTGTCCTTCTTCATATTTTCGTGACCCTTCTTTTTCTGTGGCTTAGACTGGTTTTCAGGAAGCTGTTTGTTAGGGTCATCTTTCTCATACTTTGGTTGTTGTGTATTTGTAGACCTGAACTCCCATTGTTTATTGTGCTTAAATACTTGCTCGATTTTAAAAGCATATCGATAGGCAAGACCGAGTGATGATATGTCCAGAAAATCCATTTTAGTTTGGAGGTATCTGTGTAGAGCCCCATGATATTTCAGAACCAAATGTCGTTCGGAGTCTTTGATACCCAGCTTGGTGTGCAATGTATAGAAGGTATTGGTGAACTTTGAAACTGATTGGCCCCTCTCTTGTCACAGTGTGGTCCATCTCATGTACTAGTCCTCATAGTTTCCAATAGGGTAATATTGTTCCTTTACTGCATCCACAAAAAATCTCAAGTGGGCTCGACCCCATATATTCCAAACTACTCTGTGGAAATTTTTTCCCAATAAGTTTCCCCCCAATATTTGACATGGGGGAGAGCCTTAAGATGTGCGAAGGTGATATTTTACCTGTCGGATAAATTATGAATGTAGAGATAACCTTCTAGAAGATTTAACCATTTTTCTAGGGCATCTACATCTATCTGTACTTCAAATATGGGGATATCAAAATTAACTTGTACCTTGAAAGGCGAGGTGCTTCCAAAGTGGTTGCTTGATGAAGACACGTCTGTTGTTAACAACAGGCATTGAAGGATGTGGGAAAAATTCTCCATCATTTCGTCCCTTTGTCGCGTGAGATCCGGCTCAAGAAATAGATTAATAGAATCTTTTTCTTTGTCATTTTTATTTTCTTCTGCCATGGAGGGTTTATTGGGCATGTGCAAGAGATTTTCCTCAAGAGAGAGAAGCTCGAGACCCAACTTTCTATACTCGGACCTTGTCGGGGACATGCATTGAAAAATGATCAAGAGCAGCCTGCTCTAATACCAGTCATCCGGATTATTTTCAACACGAAATGAGAGAGGAGATATAACACATAGATTTTGAAAGAGAGACAACAATATAACAGAGATATATTGGAAATATAACAAGAGTCACAAATATAGAGTAATACAGGATTTCTATTAATGAAAGAAATGTACAGAGACTATAAAAAACAGAGTGAAAGACTCACTAGAATGGTGGCAACTTATCTCTGAGAAGAGATGTGACGGCTACTCTCATTTGCAAGAAGATGATCATTACAATGAGGCTCTAAAGGTCTTTTTAACATAAGTAAAGTCTAAAACCCTAACCCTGGAAGATGAAAATTCAAAAGGTTTGTGGGCCCCAATGGGGGTAGTTCATATATCAACTTCCCAGGGGTGTAATGTTTGCATATGATATCTGTTTGGGGCACTTGATACACCGTTGGAAAGTTATATCTAAGAAGAACAACTTTCGACTGGCCCAGGTTATTACCTCTGGCTATCACCTAGGCCCCAAATCCCCAAACAACGTCGTTTAGGGCCTCAAAGTGGCCCCGGAAGTTTGGAACCCAAAAAAATGCCAAGATGGAAAACTGTTTTTTGAGCCCGTGGAATAGGTGGGTGGCCAACGATATCAACCTGGATCAATCCTCCCTCCTTAGGAATAAATGATCTCTATTGCATTGAGTTGCCAGGGGAGAGGGGAAATCGATTACTGAATCTGAATCTTGGTGAATTGCTTCCCTTGCTGGAGACGTCGCACTGCTTGGTTTGTGGATGGATGTCATGAACTTGTTGCTGGCGGGGTTGAATCTGTTCAATTGGTCGAGCTACATGAAATTTATGTGTGAAAAATGAATGTTTACGCTTTGTTGCAGTCTTTTCAACCTACTTCTGTTGGATAGAAGGTGCTTGGGCCAAGGTTGTAGTGGTTGCAGTATCATTTTGTTCACCTTTTGAACAGATTGTGAAGAAGCTGAATTTTGCAGTATGAGATACTACCTTATGGAACTGTTTGGGTAGGACAGTAGTTGTAACTACCTCTGTTATTCTGTAGAGATGACCCCCCATAGAAAAAATGACACTGTGGGGTCAAGACTCATAAACAACATGGTGTTTCCACATAGATGGTTGGCCCAAGAGAACATCACAAACATCTAGTGGGGAAACATCACATAAAACCTCATCCTTGAAGGGTTGGATGTCCTATGACAATCGAAACTATTGGCTGACACGAAGATCTCGTCCTTGGAGAAGCCATCGGATGTTGTATGGATTTTGGTGTGGTGTTGTTGACAACCCCAACTATTTGATGACCTCTTCTTAGATGAGGTTCTTATGGATTCCTCTATCAACAATAAAATGTAGTGAAGTCCCCTTCACCCACATATGTGAATGAAAAAGGTGTTCCCCCTCTTCAGGATATGTTGGTTCTTCTGGTTGAATTGTTGTGGTCATGACAATAGCAGTGGGGCTTGCGTTGATGATATGTATTTTACCAGTATTTTCATAATTAGATTTTGAATCAGGGTTCGACTCCTTGTCTTTGATCTCGACCACCACTGACTGTTTTGGGCAATATTCATCGATGTTTTTCCAGGCGCTTTTGTGGAAATTGCACCATTTTCTGGTGTCCTTCTTCATCTTTCCATGACCCTTATTTTCTTGTGGCTTAGACTTGTTTTCAGGAAGTTGTTTATTCGGTCCATATTTCTCATAATTTGGTTGTTGCAGATTTGCAGACCCGAACTCCTGTTTGTTCTGGTGCTTAAATTTCTTCTTGATTTTAACAACATATCGATAGGAAACACCGAGTGATGAGATGTCCAGAAAATCCATTTCAGTTTGGAGGTATCTGTGTAGAGCCCCACGGTATTTCAGGACCAAATGTTGTTTGGAGTCTTTGATTCCCAGCTTGGTGAAAAAGGTATGGAAGGTATTGGTGAACTCTGGATCTTCTTGGCCCCTCTCTTGTCGTAGTGTGGTCCATCTCATATATTGATCCTCATAGTTTCCAACAGGGTAATATTTTTCCTTTACCACATCCACAAAAAAATCTCAAGTGGGCTCGGTCCCATATATTCCAGACTCCTTTGTGGAACTTTTCTCCTAGTAAGTTTCCCACCAATGTTTGACATGGGGGAGAGCCTTAAGGAGTGCGAAGGTGATATTTTCCCTCTTGGATAAATTATGAACATAGAATTAACCTTCTAGCATATTTAACCATTTTTCTAGGGCATCCGCATCTATCTGTCCTTCAAATATGGGGATATGAAAATTAACTTATACATTGAAAGGCGAGGTGCTTCTAAAGTGGCCGCTTGATGAAGACGTGCCTGTTTTTATTGACAGGCGTTGAAGGATGTTGGAAAAATTCTCCATCATTTCATTCCTCTGTCGCATGAGAGCCTACTGCAACAACAGATTAATAGAATCTTCTGCTCCATAGTTTTTCTTTTCTTATTCTATGGTGGGTTTCTTGGGCGTGTGAGAGAAATTTTCCTCAAGAGAGACAAGATCAAGACCCAATTTGATATACTCGGACCTCATCGGGGACATGAACTGAAAAACAATCATGAGCAGCCTGCTCTGATACCACTAATCCAGATTATTTTCGACATGAAATGAGAGCGAAGATTTGACAGAGAAATATACATAGATATTGCAAGAGAGACAACAATATAACAATGATATATTGAAAATATAACAAGAGTCATAGATTTACAGTAATACACGATTTATATTAATGAAATAAATGTACAGAGACTGTAAAAATACAGAGTGAAAGACTCGCTAGAATGGTGGCAGCTTATCTCTAAGAAGAGATGTGACGGCTACTCTCATTCGCAAGAATATGATCGTTACAATGAGGCTCCAAAGGCCTTTTTAACATAATTTAAATCCAAAACCCTAACCCCGGAAGATGAAAATCCAAAAGGTTTGCGGGCGCCGATGGGGGTAGTTCATACGTCAAGTTCCCGGGGGCGTAAATTTTGCATATGATCTCTGTAGTTCATGATGTCGTTGACAATAGCAGTGGTGTCTGTGTCGATGATCCGTCTTTTACCAATATTTTCATAATCAAATTCAGAATCAGGGTTTAGCTCCTTGTCTTTGATCTCAGCTACCAGTGACTCTTTTCAACAACATTCATCGGTGTTGTTCCAAGGGATTTTGTGGAAATCACACCATTTTCAGTGTCCTTCTTCATCTTTCTGTGACCCTTCTTTTCCTGTGGCTTAGACTGGTTTCTAGGAATCTATTTGTTAGGGCCGTCTTTCTCATACTTTGGTTGTTGCATATTTGCAGACTCGAACTCCTGTTTGTTCTGGTGCTTAAATTTATGCTCGATTTTAACAACATATGGATAGGTAGCACCGAGTGATGAGAAATCCATAATATCCATTTCGGTTTGGAGGTATCTATGTAGAACCCCATGGTATTTCAGAACCAAATGGCGTTCGGAGTCTTTGATACCCAACTTGGTGCGCAAGGTATGGAAGGTATTGGTGAACTCCGGAACTGCTTGGCCCCTCTCTTGTCGCAGTGTGGTCTGTTAGCACTAGAAGTCACCTCCTGATTGTAGAAGAGGTAAGCCCAGTACCCATCAGTATGTTTGTGGATTAAAAGGGTGTGAGTGGGTGAGTCGGCGAGAGCGTAAATAAAGGAAAGGCAACGAAGATCACTTCATATCGATGATAGGCCATTAGGTTATGGATTCATAAATAGTCTACTCAATGAATGCATTTAAGCTCCCTATCAGACAAAGGATTTAAGTGGTGATGGGAAGAAGGAAAATATAAAGTGTTTGAATGATAAACCATAAAAAATGGGCAATATGACAACAGATCCTCCATTGCCTCAGGAATCCATAAATTAGATGGTTTACAGTGATCCAGATAGGAAGAAACAAAAAAAGTCTGTTGAACCATGAAATATGGGCAAGATGACAACATATCCTCCATCGTCTTAGGAATCCATAAATCATAGATATTACATCCACACAAGAAAGAGAAACAGAAAATTAAAACTAAGAAGATGGTCTGATATAACAACTTAAAGGAATCTTCATTAACATAATAATTTACAATCCAGGCCCTCAGGCTTACAACAAAAATACAGTCATAATAGCTCTCAAAGCTTCCCACAATCTGTTCACCACTACTAGGAGTGTGATCTGTCCATTCCATTCAAATATTTACATCTGAGAAGCCTTCTGTCATACTACGCATGCATCCTTTTATCAGACGTGAAATCTGATCAGCATGGGTCTGCAGGAAAATTCATCCCCATAGTTCAGTCTCCACGACTAGACCTCCCATGCCTTCCATTTATGGAGTGAGCCGAGGTCTCAACCACCAACTCTATTTTCATTAACGACCTCCTCTGCTTTCAGTGATTTTACTCAGAGTTGGCGATCTAGTGACACGTGGCCCTCACAGATGGGCGACTGAGATCCCTTCGTGGCTCCGGAATTCAATAAAATCAAATCTAAAACCCGGGCTTCCTCCATGTGTCTTTACCCAAAGCTAGGGATCTGTTGATGCGTGGCTTCTGGATTCGAATGGCCGAGATCCACTTCAAGACCTTTATCATTTTAGGGATTCTGGAGGCATTGTCGCTAATATCAATGACTCCCTACTGATTTCAAGATCAATGGTCCCCAATTGCTTCAGGATTCTAGGCTTTGGCTCTTCGGGAATTTCACACACTTCTCACTTCAAAACTCCCAAAGCTCATTTCCCTGAACACTTGGATCGGATGCCACTTGTCCCCCTCAAGATCAATGACTCATGCTCGCTCTGGGCCTTTGGACTTCAGACCGTTTTCTCTGGCACTATACTTCATGCAATTTTGACCTTTCAAAAGAATGCACGTCATCGATCGATTCGCCTGATGGATCTCCGCCGCTGAAAATTTAAACTTGCCTTCCGCTTGTGCTTCAAGCCTGAAATGGATTGTTAGGAAAGTTGTGCTTTGTATTCATGGTTGCGGCCTGCATGATCGAGGATTCAAACGATTGGATGTGGGCTGGGAAAACAAGGAGACTGGGGAAAAATTACATAGTTAGGTAGAAACCACAAACCCATAGGACTCTGACAAGTTCATGTGATAACATTTGGCTCCATAGGGGATGGCATGCTCCTTGCGAGCTGCCAAGAACAAGTAGTTCCAGTTGCTTAGATGTTGGGTTATGGAGTCAAGCTCAAAACATTTTTCCAAAGGCCGACATGTACATTATTCTACTTATTAAAAGGAAAACAAACACACATGCTCCAGAAAGAGATTATTTATGTACAGTCCTAGGCTAACTGGTTTTTACAAAGGGCTAGGTGAAAGTGGACTTCCACCATAGCCAATCAAGTAACCCCCTAACTAAAAATTTGCCAACTTTGTCATTGATTAATAAAAAATAATGAAACTGTGACAACAAATCGATTACACTTTTCAGTGCTCCTCCTAGTGTTGAAGGCCAGATAAAGATCGAAGGCTTCGATAACTGGAAAAAATGCAGCTCCATGTACTCCCCCACAGGGTCAAAAAACAAGTGGAAAAACTTATTGGGTTGGTAACAGAAAGCGTGTTCTTGCTTACAACTTCTCACATTTGTATGAATGTCTATGACAAGCACAGATGAGTGAAGGGTTGATGCATGTTGCTGATCCACTTCTCCTTTGTCTGCTCCGATAACATCTGCTAGCTGAGAGCAAGGAGTATCTTCATGTATATACATGGATGGCTCTTCCTCTCTATCATGTTTCTCTTGGTAGGAGCTTTCGATTTCATAAAAAGTTTGGCAAATTATGATTTCTACTTATGAATTCTCTTCAGGGGCAGGTGAGCGCAGAACCTTTTTATTTTTATCCTCACTTTATCTCTCAATTAGATATTTACTGGCCTCATCACACGAGAAAGACTCTATCACATGGTGTATGTAGAATGCAAACTTCTTACAACAGTCATCCAAAACAAGATGAGACAGGTAAATCTTCTCTTAATATGAAGTGAAAGCATCGTGAAAATCCTTCAAAGAACAGATACTAGTAGCAGGGAGAGATTGACACCATTCACGAGCATCTCCCTCCAAAGAAAATCTGAACATCTTGATCAAGACATCCTCATGAACAAAATCATGCTCAAGCATGCATACATGAAAATTGAATAAGTGCTTACTAGGCTCATCATGCTTGCTTCCTATGAATCTCAGAAGATAATCATCCCATTCATTTATGGCCGGCACTAGATGTGAATAACCAGATATGGCTGAGAAATTGAAAGGGGCAAACCTTGGAGCCAGGATTTTGTCGATTTCAAAATAGTGGAGTCACCAATCGATCCTTTAATCATAGAGTCACCATGTGAATGATATGCAGAATGAGTGTGCCTAGTCTTTGTTCACCATCAAAGACTAGATCTAATCGTTGTGTTCTCCTAGGGGGCTTCCAGTGTAGCCAGATGGAAGCCACACTGAAACAGTGGAGTCAAGATAGTGGAGTTGCCAAGTGCAACCACAATCTTCAATGGTTCTGATGTCTGATGCACCTTCAAAATTAGAAGCTCGATGTCGTTCTACCCAAGGAAAATATTCAATTTGTCCTCGGCAATGGCGTCAGAAATGTTAGCACTAGAATTCACCTCCTGATTGCAGGGGAGGTAAGCTCAATACCCATCAGTATGTTTGTGGATTAAAAGGGTGTGAGTGGGTGAGTCAGCGAGACCTTAAGGAAAGGAAAGACAATGGAGATCACTGCATATTAGTGATAGGCCATTGGGATATGGAGTCATAAACAGTCTTCTCAACGAAGGAATTTAAGCTCCCTAACAGACAAAGGATTTAAGTGGTGATGGGAAGAAGGAAAATAGAAAGTCTCTGAATGATAAACCATAAAAAATGGGCAAGATGACAACAGATCCTCCACCGCCTCAGGAATCCAAAAATCAGAGGGCTTACAACGATCCAAACATGAAGAAATATAAAACATATGTCGAACCATGAAAGATGGGCAAGATGAAAACAGATCCTCCATCGCCTCAGGAATCCATAAATCAGAGATATTGCATCCAGACAAGAAAGAGAAACAGAAAATGAAAACTAAGAAGATGGTATGATATAACAAATTAAAGGAATCTTCATTAACATAACAATTTACAATCCAGGCCCTCAGGCTTACGACAAAAATATAGTCATAACAACTCTCAAAGCTTCCCACAGTTTGGGAAAAAATCCCCCTCCTTCAAAATCTAAACTGATCTAATTTATATCAGCTCTGTTCACCACTGCCAGGAGTGTGATCTGGCCATTCCATTCAAAGATTTACATCTAAGAAGCCTTCTGTCAGACTGTGCATGCATCCTTCTGTCAGATGCGAACTCAGATCAACATGGGTCTCTAGGAAATTTCGTCCCTAGGGGTATATTGGGCTGACAGTTTAGTCTCCACGTCTAGACCTCCCATGCCTTCCATTTATGGAGTGAGCCGAGGTCCTAACCACCAACTCTATTTTCATTAAAAACCTCCTTTGCCTTTATTTATTTTACTCGGAGTTGGTGATGTAATGATGTGTGGCCCTTGCAGATTGATGAGTGAGATCCCTTCTTGGCTCCAGACTTTGGGAAAATCAAATCTCAAACCCGAGCTTCCTCCATGTGCCTTTACCCATAGGTAGGGATCTGATGACACATGGCTTCTGGATTCAGACGGTCGAGATCCACTTTGGGACCTTTAGCATTTCGAGGCTTCTAGAGGCACTGTCGCTAAGATCAATGGCTCCCTATTGGTTTTGAGATCAACGGTCCACAATTGCTTCCGTAGTCCGGGCTTCGGCTCTTCGGGAATTTCATGCACTTCTCACTTCAAAACTCCAGAAGCTTATTTCCTTGAACACTTGGATCGGATGCCACCTATCCCCCTCAAGATCAATGAATCATGCTCGCTCCGGGCCTTGGAACTTTGGACCGCTTTCTCTGGCACTATACTTCATGCAATTTTGACCTTTCGAAAGAATGCACGTCATCGATCAATTCGCCTGATGGATCTCCGCTGCTGAAAATTTAAACTTTCCTTCTGCTTGTGCTTCAAGCCCGAAATGGATTGTTAGGAAAGTTGTGCTTTGTGTTCATGGTTGCGGCCTGCATGATCGAGGATTCAGACGACTCGATGTGCATTGGGAAAATAGGGAGACTGAGCAAAAATTATAGACTTAGGTAGAAACCACAAACCCATAGGACTTTGACAAGTTCATGTGATAACATGGTCCATCTCATGTACTAGTCATCATAGTTTCCAACAGGGTAATATTGTTCCTTTACAGCATCCACAAAAAAATCCCAAGTGGGCTCGGCCCCATATATTCCAGACTCATTTGTGGAACATTTCTCCCAATAAGTTTCCCACAAATGTTTGACATCGAGGAGAGCCTTAAGAAGTGTGAAGGTGATCTTTTCCCTGTCGGATAAATTATGAACAAAGAAATGACCTTCTAGCAGATTTAACCATTTTGCTAGGGCATCCGCATTTATCTGTCCTTCAAATATGGGGATATTAAAATTAAATTGTACCTTGAAAGGAAAAGTGCTTCCAAAGTGGTCACTTGATGAAGACGCACCTGTTGTTATCAACAGAGGTTGAAGGATGTGGGAAAAATTATCCATCATTTCGTCCCTTTGTCACGTGAGAGCCTGCTCTAGCAATAGATTAATAGAATCTTCTGCTCCGTCGTTTTTCTTTTCTTCTGCCATGGAGGGTTTCTTGGGTGTGCAAAAGAAATTTTCCTCAAGAGAGACAAGCTCGATACCCAACTTTCTATACTCGGACCTCGTCGGGGACATGCACTGAAAAACAATCAAAAGTAGCCTGCTCTGATACCACGGATCCAATTTATTTTCGGCACGAAATGAGAGTGGAGATATAAAACAGAAATATACAGAGATATTGCAAGAGAGACAACAATATAAAAGAGATATATCGGAAATATAACAAGAGTCACAGATATACAGTAATACAGGATTTCTATTAATGAAATAAATGTACAGAGACTATAAAAATACAGAGTGAAAGACTCACTAAAATGGTGGCATATTATCTCTCAGAAGATATGTGACGGCTACTCTCATTCACAAGAAGATGATCATTACAATGAGGCTCTAAAGGCCTTTTTAACATAATTAAAATCCAAAACCCTAACCCCGGAAGATGAAAAGCCAAAAGGTTTGTGGGCCTTGATGGGGGTAGTTCATACATCAACTTCCCGGGAGTGTAACGTTTGCATACAATATTCATTTGGGGTGCTCAATACACCATTGGAAAGGTCCAACCAAGAAGAAGGACTTTCAATTGGCCTAGGTTAGTGATTTTGGTAGTCACCTGGGCCCCAAATCGCCAAAAAACGTCGTTTAGGGCCTCAAAATAGCCTTGGAAGTTTGGAACCCAAAAACCTGTCGAAACACTGCCAAGATGGAAAATTATTTTTCGAGCCCGTGGAATAGATGGGTGGACACCGATATTGACCTGGATCAATCCTCCCTCCGTAGGAATAAATGGTCTCCATTGCGTTTAGTTCTCAGGGGAGAGAGGAAATCGATTGCTGAATCTGAATCTTGGTGAGTTGCTTGCGTTACAGGAAACGTTGCGCTGCTTGGTTTGTGGAAGGTTTTCATGAACCTATTGCTAGTGGGGTTGAATCTGTTCAACCGGTCGAGCTACATGAAATGTATGTGTGAAAAAGAAAAAATTGTGCTTTCTTGCAGTCTTGTCAACCCGCTTCTATTGGATAGAAGGTGCTTGGGTTGAGGTTGTAGTGGTTGCAATATCCTTCTGCTCACCTTTTGAATAGATTGTGAAGAAGATGAATTTTGTAGTATGAGTTACTACCTTGCAGAACTGTTTGGGTGGGATAGTAGTTGGAACTACCTCTAGTATTTTGTAGAGATCACCCCCCAAGAGAAATAATGACACTGCAGGGGAAATACTCATAAACAACATGGTGTTTCCACATATATGGTTGGTCCAAGAGAACATCATAGACATCCAGTGGGGAAACATCACATAATACATCATCCTTGAAGGGTTGTATGTCGTATGATAATCGACACTGTTGGCTGACACGAAGATCTCATCCTTGGTGAAGCCACCTGATGTTGTATGGTTGTGGGTGTGGTGTTGTCAACAATCCCAACTGTTTGATGACCTATGCTGAGATGAGGTTCTTTTGGATCTCGCTATCAACAATAAAATGCAGCGGGGTCCCCTTCATCCACATCTGTGAATGAAAAAGGTGCTCCCCCTCTTCAGTATATGTTGGTTCTTCTAGTTGAATTGTTGCGGTCGCGAAAATAGCAGTGGAGTCTACGTCAATGATCTCTCTTTTACCAGTATTTTCATAATCAGATTCTGAATCAAGGTTTGGCTCCTTGTATTTTATCTCAGCCACCAGTGACTGTTTTGAGTGACATTCATCGGTGTGGTGTTAGGGGATTTTGTGGAAATCACACCATTTTCTGGTGTCCTTCTTCATCTTTCTGTGGCCCTTCTTTTCCTATGGCTTGGACAGGTTTTCAGGAAGCTATTTGTTACAGTTGTCTTTCTCATACTTTGGTTGTTGCATATTTGTAGACCCGAACTCCCATTTGTTCTGGTGCTTAAATTTCTTCTTGATTTTAACAACATATCGATAGGAAGCACCAAGTGATGAGATGTACAGAAAATCCATTTCAGTTTGGAGGTATCTGTGTAGAGCCCCATGGTATTTCATAACCAAATTTTGTTCGGAGTCTTTGATACCCAGCTTGGTGCACAAGGTATGGAAGGTATTGGTGAACTATGGAACTACTTGGCCCCTCTCTTGCCGCAGTGTGGTCCATCTCATGTATTAGTCCTCATAGTTTCCAACAGGGTAATATTGTTCCTTTACTGCATCCAAAAAAAATCCCAAGTGGGCTCGACCCCATATATTCCAGACTCCTCTGTGGAACTTTTCTCCTAGTATTTTTTCCACCAATGTTTGACATGGGGGAAAGTAGTGCGAAGGTGATATTTTACTTGTCGGATAAATTATTGATGCAGTCGCACCCCTCGGAGCACGTCCGCTTTCACAGGATCTTCTTTCTTCTCGGCCCTAAGAACTCCAAGGTTCTTCTATTTCCCTATCGGGAAATATGCACCCCACAGATTCTCTTCTACGCAATCCTCCTTTCTTTACTTATGGGAGGATCAGAACTCGCGGCTTCGCAAGTTCACTGTCGATCACTGGGCTCTCGGATCCCTGAGATCCGATGGCCAGTCAATGATGACTTTATCTTACCTTGTCGGGACTTCTCTTATCGCGGTTTTTCCCCTCGCGATACCAATCACTTTGGTTTACCGACTCCCGATACCCGACGTGATGAAACTCTGACGCATGTGCGAGTTATCACTTTGACTCCCGTCACTTCTATCAGGATTTCAGGATTCGCGGGATTGCGAAACCTGATGTCAATGGTTTCGGGGATTTCCTTTTCCCGATCCCCGATAAGATATGCCACCTGTCCTCCACCACTCCTGCTGTGGTCCCACACAACTCTCCTGTCGGGATATCGCGTTTCGAGATTTCGAGCGGCAAGATTTCTCTATTCTCGAAACCCCCGATTCTCCGAACACCGACTTCCTTGATCTCCTAACATGCATCCTCAACAATGAACAGTTCTGAGCTCGTCAGGATATCGCGGATTGCGATATCGCAATTCTCATTGCAACAACTTGGAGCTTCGACTTGCGAATCCCCAATACACGATATCACGTATAGATTTGACGGTCCTCGTGACTCGGATCAACGGCTCTACCCCTCCTGAACTTCGAACCTCTTTACGTTCTCGCCGTAACCTCCTTGCACCTCTGCAAGATCCAACGGGCCCTTGAAACTTTGCGAAATATCCTTAGAGGATTTCGACCATCCGTCCTTCCCTTGATGATTCTGCGAACCGACTGCGTTCCTCTCCAATAAACTCGTCCACTTGCTCGCAGACTTGAAGCTTCTTCCTGATCTTCAAAGCGCAAATTCGACTACCATCTTTCAACAAATTTGAGGCCTTATCACTCCTGAGATTCCTTACGACTCTCAAGTCCTTCAGAAAATCTCTTGCATGCACTCCTTGCGGCAACCCTTCAACCTCGACTGAGTGTTGAAGTTCCTCGACTCTGCGCACACCTGCAGCAGCAGTCTTGTAAATACTTCTCTCAGGTTCGCAACCCTGAGACCCTTTTTCCTGGCCTGTGCACTCCTTTCATGACACTGTGCCTAACTACACCTTCAAGGGAATGAGAACAAAAGTTATCTCTAATTGAACCCTTCTGTCAATGCACTCCTTGCAGACAATTCGACTGCACTCCTTGCAGAAATCCTCTGGCTCAATTAGAGAAACAATTGAAACTCATTCACTCTTCCTTCCAGACTTCTGTTCCATCATGAAATCACATACACAACATATAAAAGCAAATGTATGACAGGAAGCAAATATTCATGAGCATAACATCAATACACAGAGAAACAACACAAACCATGAATTTGAATCAAAGCTTTCTTCTATTAATTCAAATATTTGTACATGGGTGTTCTTCATACAATTCTCCACATGCTCTTCCCTTCCTTCTTCTGAATTGATAATTCTTGCTCAGGATAATGTTACAATGATACAATGAGGGTGTCTATATCCATTTTCCCTCTTGGACTCTATAGCTATCAAATCTAAAATTAAATTCCTATCTACCAGCATTAACTATCTTAAATGCCGTCTAACTACTAAAGGACGAGAGCTATCTGCTCAAGGTCCATTTACAATATACAAAGGTGCTTCATCTTAAATGACTCATTTAAGATCGCGCAACAATTTCAAATCATTTTCAAAAATTTTGTGCTGGCTTGTCCAACTGTCCTCTACTTCCGCTCTGGCTCGCTTGATGTGCTGGCGATGCTCCTGCATCATACTCCTCGGCTTGAAAACTTTCATGGGATCCTGTCCATAAGCTCCTGCATGGTCTGTCCATGCTTTTTTATTTCCGCTTCAGTCTCCCAGCTGGCATCTTCCACTGGGTGGCCCTTCCATTTGACCAGATACTCATAGTATTCTTTCCTTCCAGTCTTCTTACCCACTCTCTTGTCCAGTATGCATTCCATTTGCGGCTTCTCTGCAACTGGCATCTGTTTCATCCACTGGATCACTGGCTCCTCTGTTCCAGTCTCTGCTTCTCCAACCCTGTATGGGTATAAATCTGCGATGTTGAATATCGGAGATATTTCGATCCCATCTGGCAACTCGATCTCATAAGCATTTTCCCCGAATTTTCTCAAGACCTTGNATACTCATAGTATTCTTTCCTTCCGGTCTTCTTACCCACTCTCTTGTCCAGTATGCATTCCATTTGCGGCTTCTCTGCAACTGGCATCTGTTTCATCCACTGGATCACTGGCTCCTCTGTTCCAGTCTCTGCTTCTCCAACCCTGTATGGGTATAAATCTGTGATGTTGAATATCGGAGATATTTCGATCCCATCTGGCAACTCGATCTCATAAGCATTTTCCCCGAATTTTCTCAAGACCTTGCATGGCCCGATTTTCTTCATTTTCAATTTGTTGTATGTTCCCCTCGGGAACCTTTCCTTTCTCAAGTGTGCCAGAACTAAATCACCAACTTCAAACTGAAGTTGTCTCCGATGTTGATCTGCTCTGCGCTTGTACTCCTGGTTTGAACTTTGCAGTCGCTGCTTCACCTGGCTGTGAAGTTCTTTCATCGCCTCTACGAACTCTTCTGCACTAGCGCTACTAGTAGCAGTCTGTTTAGAATCCCTCAGTTCAGAAACTCCTCTCGACTGCATGCCATATACAATCTGAAATAGACTTTTTCCTGTACTTTGATTCACTGAGTCATTGTATGCAAACTCTGCCTGTGGTAATATGTGGTCCCAATTGCTGTGGTGCTCTGTCACCAAGCTTCTCAGCAAATATCCCAGACTTCTATTGACCACTTCTGTTTTTCCATCCGTCTGAGGATGATAAGCAGAACTAAACGCCAAGTTAGTTCCCAGCTTCTTCCATAAGGTCCTCCAAAAATGCCCTATGAATTTAGTGTCCCTGTTCGAAATTATGTTTTTCGGCAATCCATGAAGTCGAATGACCTCCTTGAAAAACAGATTTGCGATGTGAGTCGCATCACTGGTCTTCTGGCATGGAATAAAATGTGCCATCTTGGAAAACCTGTCCACTACCACAAAGATTGAGTCTACACCTCTTTGTGTCCTTGGCAAACCCAATACAAAATCCATGCTTATCACCTCCCATGGTCTCTTTGGTATGGGCAATGGCTAATAAAAACCTGCATTCTGCTTCCTCCCCTTCGAATGCTGGCAAACTCTACATCTGTCAACAAATCTCTTGACCTCTGCTCGCATCCCTGGCCAAAAATATGACTCATTCAGCTTCGTGAATGTTTTTTCATGGCCAAAATGTTCTGCTAATCCACCACTGTGTTTCTCCTTCAACAGATTCTCCCTCATGGAGCAATTTGGAATACACAATTGATTGCCTCTGAACAACAATCCTTCCTAGATCATATAGTCTATCCATGGGCTTCTGTCTCTGAGAACTGGATTCTCAACTGCTTCATATGTTTCCGCAAAATCTTCATCACCTGCGTACATGTCCCTGATATTTTCAAAACCCAATGTTTTGACTCAGAACTCCTGCAACAACAAAAAATTCCTGCTCAAAGCATCAACCACTTTGTTAGCAGTACCAAAAATGTGTTTAATCACAAATGTGAAATTCTGCATATACTCTACCCATTTGGCATGTTTCTGATTCAACTTCTCCTGTTGAGTCACAAACTGCAGTGCATGATTATCGTTATACAAAACAAATTCCTTCGGGATCAAGTAATGCCTCCACTTCTTCAGTGCCTGTATGACAGCATAGAATTCTTTATCATATGTGGAGTATTTCAATTTTACCTCATTCAGCTTCTCACTGAAATATGCAATTGGTCTGTCCTCCTGACTCAAGACCGCTCCTATGGTAGATCCGCTTGCATCACATTTCACCTGAAATGTCTTCAGGAAATCCGGCAACACTAAAACTGGTTGTTCTGTGATCTTCCGCTTCAACAGATTGAAGCTCTTTTCAGCCTCTGTTGTCCAGTGAAAAGACTTATGTCGCTTCTTCACTGTATCCATCATCACTGTACTAATCCCGCTGAAATTCCTGATGAACTTTTGGTAGAAAGTAGCCAAACCATGAAAACTTCTCACCTCGAAAATATTTCTCGGTGATGGCCAATTCTTGATCACTTCCACTTTATCCGGATCCATCCTCAACTCATTCACCGAAATAACAAAACCCAAGTAAATGAGCTCTATTTTCATAAATGAGGACTTCTTCATGTTTATCAACAGCTTCTCCTGCTGCAGCTTCTTCATCACAATGGCCAAATGCTTCAGGTGTTCAGCCTCTGATTTACTATAAATCAATATGTCATCCAAATAAACAATGACAAATTTCCCGATGAATTCCCTCAGGACTTCACTCATCAACCTCATAAAGGTACTCGGTGCATTCGTCAAGCCAAATGGCATGACTAGCCCTTCATGCAAACCTTCGTTGGTCTTGAAGGCTGTCTTCCATTCATCACCTTCCCTCATGCGAATCTGGTGATATCCGCTTTTCAAATCTATCTTTGAAAAATATTTTTCCCCACTCAGGCAATCCATCAGATCATCCATCCTCGGCAATGGGAACCTGTACCGGATGTTTATTTTATTAATCGCTCTTGAGTCAGTACACATTCTCCAACCTCCATCTTTCTTTGGACTGAGTACTGTCGGAATAGCACATGGACTCAAGCTTTCCCTGACCAATCCTTTGTCCAATAACTCCTGGACCTGCTTCTTAACCTCTTCATTTTCTTGCGGCGTCAACCTATACGCGGTTTTGTTCGACAAACTAGCTCCTGGTATGAGATCAATATGATGACTCACACTCCTTATCGGTGGCAACGAACAAGGTAATTCGTCCACTATGATGTCAGCGAACTCTTCCAGTAGTTCTCGAATCTCATCTGGTAAATCGTCCACTCTTGTGTTAGTCAGAACAATCCTTGGCTTTCTGACCACAAAGAATTATGGATCTTCTTTCTTCTTTACCTCTGTAAGAAGTTCCTTCCCACTCANCTCGAATCTCATCTGGTAAATTGTCCACTCTTGTGTTAGTCAGAACAATCCTTGGCTTTCTGACCACAAAGAATTATGGATCTTCTTTCTTCTTTACCTCCGTAAGAAGTTCCTTCCCACTCATGAGAAGTATTGTATTGCTTACTTCCGGCTTCACCTCTTTATCCTTTATCGGAAGCAACATATGGGTTCTCCCATTCTTCTCTAAAGTATATGTGTTCATTCTCCCATCATGAATCACATTTCTGTCGTATTTCCATGGTCTACCCAGCAATAGATGACATACATCCATGGGAATAACATCACATAAGATCTTATCATTATATCCACCTATCTTGAAGTCAACCAAGCATTGTTTAGTAACAGTTACCTGGTGTCCCTTCTGTAGCCACGAAACTCTGTATGGGCTTGGATGATCAGTCGTCTCCAGCTCCATCTTTTCCACCATCTCGGTTGAAACGAGATTATTCGTGCTACCGCTATCCACGATAACCTTGCAAACCCTATCCTTGGTCTTGCAAGATATTCTAAAGAGTCTGGTCCTTTAGACTGAACTTTCCACCTCTTTCTTAGGTGTCAAAAGGAATTTTCGCATCATAAGCGATCTTCCACCTTCAGCGTCTTCTGCCTCAACATCCCGCCTCTGCGCCTCTGTGATGTGAACTTCTCCAATGTCCTTCTTTTTTTCTGGACACTCGTAAGACTTGTGCCCATTCTTTCCACATGGAAGCATGTGATTACTCCACCTCTTCCTCTTCCTCTACCTCTGGTACGATGAAAATTGTTGTTGTCAGCATATCCTCCACTCTGCTCTGTATGCTGCCCTCTCTGTTCAACATATGGCCCCCTCTGTGAGGTTCCACCTCTCTCAACTTTACCCTGAGGTTTCTTCCATTCCTCCTTGGGCTTCTGGTATTTATCTTGGGCAACTACTTTGCCTCTGGGCTGACTCCTGCCTCGCCCTCGCTGACCTTGCTTACGGCTCAGCTTCTCCTCATCTTTCAGAGCCATGTGATAAGCATCCTCCACCGTTCGGATGGTTACCATGCTCAATTGATCCTGAATGTCGTATCTCAGACCATTCAAATATCTGGCAACTTTCTCATCATCGCTCTCCCGATGACCTGCCCTGATGTTCAATCGATAGAATTCCTTAGTGTATTCCTTCACTGTCATCAGCTTCTGTCTTAGGTTTTGCATCCTCCTGAACAGAGTAATTTGATAGTCTCTTGGGATGAACTTCGCCTTCATCTTTGCGATCATTCGATCCCAACTCTTGATCTTCTTCTTGCCTTTGCAACATCTGTCAGTTTGTATCTCATCCCACCACAATGCTACATGTCCCTTCAAGCGCGTGACAACATGCTTGACCTTCTTGTCCTCTTCGACATCTTCATAGTCAAAGTATGTATCCAAAGCTCTAATCCAATCTAGAAGCTCCTTCGCATCCAGATTTCCCTCGTAAACTGGAATGTCCATCTTTGCTCTTGCACCCATCCTGGCAATAGCTTTAATTAGACGTTCATTCGCTGCATCCTTGACTACAACTTCCTCCTCGCGTTCAGCCTCTATCTCACTATCGGAATCACTCAGTTCCCCTGCACTAGCTGTGCGTCTTTGTGCTGTCTCCATGTCCTTGAGTCTTGCTCGAAGATCACGCATCTGCCTCTCCATTTCTGGATTTACTACTTGCCTGCCTCTTCTCCTCACCTCCCTATCCTCTAGATCAGGTGACTGTCTTTCTCTCCTTGGTGGCATGGCGAATTCCCTTCTTCTCTACTACAGAGAGAAAAGAGATATTGTAGCTCTGATACCACAACTGACGCAGCCGCACCCCTCGAAGCACGTCTGCTCTAACAGGATCTTCTTTCTTCTCAGCCCTAAGAACTCCAAGGTTCTTATATTTCCCTATTGGGAAATCTGCACCCCATAGATTCTCTTCTACGCGATCCTCCTTTCTTTACTTATGGGAGGATCGGAACTCGCAGCTTCGCAAGTTCACTGTCGATCACTGGGCTCTCGGATCCCCGAGACCCGATGGCCAGTCAATGCTGACTTTATATTATCTTGTCGGGACTTCTCTTATCACGGTTTCACCCCTCGCGATATTGAGCACTTTGGTTTACCAACTCCCGATACCCGACGTGACGAAACTCCCATGCACGTGTGAGTTATCACTTTGACTCCCGTCACTTCTATCAGGATTTCAGGATTCACGTGATCGCGAATCCTGATGTCAATGGTTTCGGGGCTTTCCTTTTCCCGATCCCCGATATGATACGCCACCTTTCCTCCACCACTCCTGCTGTGGTCCCACACAACTCTCCCGTCRGGATATCGCGTTTCACGATTTCGAGCAGCAAGATTTCTATGTTCTCGAAACCCCCGATTCTCCGAACCCTAACTTCCTTGATCTCCTGACACGCGTCCTCAACAATGAACGGTTCTGATCTCGTCGGGATATCGCAGATCGYGATATCGCAATTCTCGTTGCAACAACTTGGAGCTTCGACTCGTGAATCCCCGATACACGATATCACGTATAGATCTGACGGTCCTCGTGACTCGGATCGACAGCTCTGCCCCTTCTGAACTTCGAACCTCTTTACATTCTCGTCATAACCTGCTTGCACCTCTGCACAAAATGAGAGTAGAGATATAACACAGAAATATACAGAGATATTGCAAGAGAGACAACAATATAACAGATATATATCAGAATTATAAAAAGAGCAGTAATACATGATTTCTATTAATGAAAGAAATGTATAGAGACTGTAAAAATAGAGAGTGAAAGACTTGCTAGAATGGTGGTAGCTTATCTCTGAGAAGAGATGTGACATCTACTCTCATTTGCAAGAAGATGATCGTTACAATGAAGCTCCAAATTCATTTTTAGCATAGGTAAAATCCAAAACCCTAACCTCGGAAGATGAAAATCCAAAAGGTTTGTGGGCCCCGATGGGGGTAGTTCATACATCAACTTCCCGAGGGCGTAAATTATGCATATGATCTCCATTTGGGGTGCTCGATACACCATTGGAGAGGTCTAGCCGAGAAGAATGACTTCAGACTAGCCTAGGTTAGTGCATTTGGTAATCTCTTGGGTCCCAAATCCCCAAAAAACGTCGTTTAGGGCCTCAAAACGACCCCGGAAGTTTGAAACCTAAAAAACTGTCGAAAAACTGCGAAGATGGAAAACTGTTTTTCATGCCCGTGAAATAGGTGGGTGGCCACTAATATCCACCTGGATCACAAGAGGTAGTGCAACATCAATGGGACCCAAGGGTTGGAATCCAAGCCCCATCTGAAATGGGCTATGGTTGCTGGAGCTATGGAAAGACTTGTTGTAATTGTGTTGTACATGGGGGAGACTGTCATCCCATGTAAGTGGATGCTTAGAGTTGTACATGCACAGGATGTGCACACTAATCCGATTGATGACCTCTATTTGGTCATTTTTTTGGGGGTGGAAAGTTGTTAAGAACCAAACATCAATATAGCCTAGAAAAACCTCAGGAAAAGTACTCAATGCCTTGAAAAAGATATAATTTCAGATAATAAGCCTCTTCGAGGGGGCAACCTCCTCTTACCCCACTTAAATGTTCAAGTACAATATGATTCAAAATGAAAATGTCTCCTTGGTATATATAGGAGACTAGGAGGTATAATTACAACTAATGGCCTAAAGCCGACATAAATAAAATAACATTACTAATATAATATGCCCCAATTAAGGGGTAATGAGCCAATATTAGGGCTTA
>JASDQU010109079.1:111157-161001 GCA_032191745.1 Picea mariana
GTAGGTTGAGGTGTTTTAGGAGAAGGAGCATTGTTCTCTCTATAGATGTTAGGATAGGTCCTTCTAGTAGCCATAGCCATATTTTTACTTTCAACATTTCTTGCCACCTTAAATGCATTCTCCAATGATTTGGGTTCCCAAAGGCAAACCTCATGTTGAATGTTATCCTTTAAAGCTCCTATGAATACATCAATCAAGTGCTCATCTGGAATATCGGTTACCTTTATATTCAATCTTTGGAAGTTCTCAATGTGCTCGGTAACATAACCCTTTTGCTTGAGATTTATCAATTGGCTAAAGAAGGTATTGCTCCTTGTATTCTCATAGTGTGCTATCATTTCTTCCGTGAAAATTGTCCAAGTGATGAGTGATTTGCGAGAGCAAAGCCATCGATACCAAACAAATTGATTAGGTTCTAAATATAAAGAAGCAATTTCTACCTTTTGTGTATGTGGCACATTATGGAGATCAAAGAATTGCTCCATCTGAAGTATCCATGTGATTGGGTCCTTGCCATCAAACTTACTCATATCAATATTAGGAATGTGGTCGGTCTTCAAACCAAAGTTGGAGTTTCCCCATTCTTGATTTAACTTCCTTGTGTCCTCATCATGAATTTCATGGGATGCATTTTCACTCTCGGGTGTCTTATCTGTTACGAAATTTTTCAATACTTCCATGATCTTAGCTTCCATTGAATCCATATTAGTATCCAACTTAGCTTCCATTGAATCCATCTTAGTATCCAACTTATCTTCCATTGAATCCATCTTAGTATCCAACTTAGCTTCCATTGAATCCATCTTCTTTTGTAGTTCATTTATGTCCCTACGCATTTCTTCACCTTCGTCAAGAGTCCAATTAGGATTTTATGGAGGCTTATTTGGTGTAGAAGGTCCCTTTTTTGGTGGCATGTTGGCCAAGTATCACTTTTGAATCTTGATTTTAAGGCGGTTCTGCTAGACAATATTTATTCTGTTCTATCTCCCAAGTTTCAGCCCTTCTGGGTATGAAACTTTCTTTTAGGTAGTTCTCTGATATTTCTTCTCTGTAATGCCACAGGTATGATCAAAATTGGATGTGCCAAGTGGAATTTACGGTAACTTCCTCACAACTTGCCGATTTTTGGCCTTTCCAGGATATCTCACTTGTATAGCATGCCCCGCACAAAATAATTTATATCAAATTCTGAAACTCGCACCCAAACTACTACAGATTGTCCACGATCCAATGAAACCAGTCCCACTCAATTTGGATACTCTATCAAGAAGTTATGATTGTTTTACCTGGAACACCTTCTTGAAACTAGTCAATAGGACTAGTCAGATACCCTATCTTACACAAGGTGTATCTACAAATTTAAGATGACCCAAAAGCGGAAATTTTTACCACAGATACCTTACTAGTTTCTATAAATTGCCTCATTATTTTAGGGTCTGAAACATTACAGAAACATTTTTATAGTGAAAATTCTGCAATGACTCATTTCAGGATGATTCCAGAACCCTGTCTTGTATAGGTTGTATCTCCGAAATTATATAGCTTCAAGAGTTGAATTTTGAACCCAACGTACCTTGATCAGTATAATAAATATCCTCCAAGCCGTTCCTTCTAAAACATTGTACAAAAAAAGTTATAGCAAAAATGCCACGGTGTATCAGATGTAGCAACGAAACCCCAAGACCTTGAGCTCTGATACCATATGTTAAGAACCAAACATCAATATAGCATAGAAAAACCTTAGGAAAAGTACTCAACGACTTGAAAAAGAGATAATTTCAAATAAAAAGCCTCTTCGAGGGGTAAACCTCCTTTTACCCCACTTAAATGTTCAAGTACAAGATGATTCAAAATGAAAATGTCTCCTTGGTATATATAGGAGACTAGGAAGTATAATTACAACTAATGGCCTAAAGCCGACATAAATAAAATAACATTACTAATATAATATGCCCCAATTAAGGGGTAATGAGCCAATATTAGGGCTTAACAAAAGTAGTGGATTTAGTGATCTTGGTGTCCAACAATGACCAAAGACTCGACTAAAATGTGTTGAGGAACCTCTTGTCCCGGTCTAAGATGATGGTATGTGGTATCCCAAAATGGACCCACACTCATTCGAAGAAGAGCTTGGTAGTATCTGTCGATGTGATATTCTTCTTGTAGTCTGTGAGGATGGCCATCTTCGAAAATCGATCAACGACCATAAATATCCTGTCATTGCCTTGCTTGGTGGACGGAAGGCCAGACATGTAATCCATTGAGATGTATTCCCAAGGCTTCTGAGGAGTAGGAAGAGGGGTGTATAAGCATTTATTCTTAATGGTTGGCTTGCAAATGGCACAGGCAATGCAAGATCTGTTATACTTGTTGACGTCATGTCAAAGTTTTGGCCAATAAAAATGTTTATGAAGAATGGCCACAATTTTCTCCACGCCAAAATGTCTTGCCATCTGATTGTAGTGGGATTCCAAAATAAGGTTTTCACACTCGCTTGTAGGAACACAGAGATGGCCCATATGGCATAATAATTTATTCTAAATGTGAAAATCGGTGACAGTCATGCCTGTACCCAAGATCTGATAGGTGGTGGTGAAGTTTGGATCTAGCTGATAAAGTTGGGGCCACTCATATGATTCATGTCCACAGGAATGGAGCCCAGTGGTGAATTCAGCCACGGGAGGTTGACTGAGGTAGTTAGTGACATGATTTGATATCCTTGTCGTATACTTGATCTTTATATGGAACTGCTACAGGTAGGTGGACCACTCCTGATGGTGGTTGTTCTGCAATTTCCCCTGTGTTTGTATGAACGACAGAGGCTTGTGATCAATGTGGATGATCGTCTCCTTTCCCAGAATGTAATGTTTCCATTGGTGATAGGATTGTACAATTGAATACATTTCCTTGTCATAGGTGGGGTATTTCTGGATAGTATATGAGAGTGTCTCACTACAGTATGCCATTGGATGACCATGTTGAGTGAGAACCGCACCTACAACATAGTCAGATGCATTAGTCTAAATCTCGAACGATTGTTGCAGATTAGGCAAGGAGAGTACTGGAGCTGAGCACAAGTGATGCTTCAGATAATCAAATTCTCACTGTTGTTCCTTCCCCCACACAAACATTTCCCTTCCATCGCCCTTGGTCATCTGGCTGAGGGCCCATGCTATATGGGAGAATCCCAGCACAAACCGTCAGTAGAAGTTGGTCAGTCCCAAGAAGCTCTGAAGCTCGATTATTGTGGTCTAGGTGGGCCAGTAACGGATCACTTGGATCTTAGCTCGATCAACATGTACCCCATGCTCATAAACAATGTATCCCAATTATTGGACTTTGTTCATGCCAAAAGAGAATTTTTCCAAGTTGGCATATAGCTTGTGTTGTCGTAGAGTGCTCAAAACCTATTGAATATGTCGCATGTGCTCCTCCAATTTTTGTTAAAGATGAGGATCTCATCCAAATATAACACCACAAAGGAGTTGGTGAAGGGTCTCAATACATCATTCATCAACCTCATGAAAGTGGTTGGTGCATTTGTTAGGCCAAAGGGCATGACCAACCATTGAAAGAGACCTTCTTTAGATTTGAAGGTTGTCTTCCATACATCAGTTGGTTCGATGGGAACCTGGTGGTAGCCAGAATTTAGTTCAATCTTGTTGAAGAAAATTTCCCCCTTGAGTTGGTCAAGAAGGTCATCAATCCTAGGAATTAGGTACCAGTTCCTGACTATGATTTTGCTTAAGGCTCTGTAATCAATGCAGAGTAAATAGTTCTCATCCTTCTTCTACAAAATTACAATCGGGTTTCCACAAGGGGAGGAGTTGGGTCTGATGTGCCCCTTTTGAAGAAGCTCTTGGATATGATTCCCAATTTTGTCATTTTCCATTAGTGAGCAATGATAGACTGTTCCATTAGGTAGAGGTGCATCGGGGGTTAGATCATTTGGATGCTTGACTTGGAAGTGCATCGGTACCCCGATGGGTGAGGAGAAGATGTCTCTGTATTCTTCCACAATCCCATCCACTTGATTCTACTACAAATATAGGCTCTATGTAAAGGCCACGGATGTTGCAATGACCTTTTTCTTACTGTGAGCATGGATCACAAACAATATGAAATTCTTGGTTTGTGAAATGACCTTACTGCATTTCTTAGCAGAGATTAAAGAAATAGCAATAGGCAGTGCTACCTCTGGTATCATGTACAATTGTATACCCAAAGTAATAATAGCACTGCGGGGTCTAGACTCATACACCGCATGATGCTTCCACAAATATGTTTGTCCTAAAAGAACATTACAAACTTCAAGGGGATAAATATCACACAATACCTCATCTTTGAAAGGCTTGATGTCATAGGGAAGACGACATTGTTAGTTGACACAGAGATATCTTCCTTGGCGAAGCCGGCCGATGGTGTAAGGATACAGGTGCAGTGTCGTTGGCAGGTCCAGCCGCTTGACGACCTCTACTAAAATCAGGTTCTTATGACTACTACTATCGACAATGAAATGAAGTGGAGCCCCATTTACCCACATTTGTGAGTGAAAGAGGCATTCCCCTTCCTATGGTTCTTCTGGTTCGCTTGACCAGGATTTGGTGGTAGCGATAAGGCACTGGGTTCAACATCGATAATACGTTTCCCTTCTTCGAGATTTGATCTGTATTCAGAATCAGCCTCCGACTCAAAATCCTTCAGGTTGGCCACGAGTGACTTCTTGGAGAGACATTCTTCAATGTTGTGCTAAGGGATTTTATGGTACTCACACCATTTTCCCGTGTCTTTCTTCATCTTCTCAATTCCCTTCTTGTGTTGTGGCTTGGACAGGTTGTCTTGAGAGTGGACATATTTTCTCTGTACCTTTTTTTGTGGGTTGGGACCACTTTTTCCATACTTCAACTATGAGTAGTTTGCAGTTCCCAACTCTCTCCTCTTCTTCTTAAATTTCTGCTCGATCTTGACAGCGTATCTATAAGCCGTACCCAATAAGGTGATGTCGATAAACTCCATTTATGTTTGAATGTATATATGAAAACAATCACGGTATTTGAGCACCATATGTCACTCAGAGTCTTTGATACCCAATTTAGTGCACATGGTATGGAAAATATTGGTGAAATCGGGTACTGTCTGGTCCCTTTCTTGAAGCAGGGCGGTCCATCTGGTGTACTGGTCCTCGTAGCTTCCAACAGGGTAGTATTGTTCTTTAATGCCATTCCAGAAGGAAACCCATGTAGGGGAAACCACACATATTACAGATTCCTCCATGGACCTTTACTCAGAGTAAGTGTCCCACTAGTTCTTAACATGGGGGATGGCCTTGAGGAGTCCTAAAATAATCTTTTCCCTATCGGAAAAATTGTGGTCTGAAAAATACCCTTCGAGAAGATTCAACCATTTATATACAACACCCACATCTATCAGTCCTTCAAATAATGGAATATCAAAATTTACATGTACCTTGAAGAGGCTTGCATGGATTCTTGATGAAGATGCTTCTCCTGTGGGCAGTCATTGAACGATCTGCGCAACGTTATCCATCATTTCATTCCATTGTCACGCAAGGCATTCCTCGAGAAAAATTTTAAAAGGATCTTCAGCTCCATCATATTTCTTTTCATCTCCCATGGGTTTTTGTTGGGCTCGACCAGACCGATCTTGCAACGACTCGATTGGTTCAACTCCCAACTTCTTGTACCCAGATCTTGTCGGAGACATGCACGAAGAAAAATAAATGAAGAGAAGACCTCTTAGATACCACTGATCTGGATTTAGGACCAAAATGAACTGATTATCAGACTGAATACAATAAACACATAGATATGAATAACATAGACATTCAGTGAACAATATCTTCTATTAAATAAATGAAATAGGCTGAAACTGTAAAACTGCAGAACTGAAACACTTGCTCGAATGGTGGTAGCTATCTCTGAGAAGAGATGTGGCTGCTACGTGCATGCGTCTAAGAAAAATTATTACAATGAGGCTCATGAGGCATTTTTTATATTATTCATGAATGCCAAAACCCTAGACATCCAAAAACCTAACCCTAACAGGTCAAACGCCAAAATTCATGTGGGCCCCTATGGGTAAATTGGTACCTCAACTTCCTGGGATCGTAACTTTTGCATACGACCTATGTTTTAGGCGCGAGATAGCTCATTGGAAAGGTATTTTAGAGAATTACACATTACTCCCTCAAACTTTGACTCTATCTATAGTTTGGTTGTGGCGAGCCAGAAAAACACAATTTAGGACTCCAAAACATCCTTGGAAGTACAGTAAGATGTGATGACATGAAAAGATAGAAAATAATACAATTGTATTAGGTGAGAGGAAACTAGTATCCACCTGGAAGATGTGTAGAGCTTCAAACAATCCCAGAAGTGTAGAAACCACAATTACAAAGAAATACATAAGAACATGTTGAACTAAAAATGGACAAGACGAGACAGTTGGAATAGGTAGGTGGCCCCAAGTATCCACCTGGATCAATCCTCCCCCTTTAGGAAGCAATGTTCTCCATTGTGTTGAGTTCCCCCATCAAGTGAGGAAACTTATGTTGGATTTGGCCCTGGGTGAGCTACTTGCCTTGGTGTAGGATTTTCCTTGCCTTGACAACCTGATAAAGTTGGATCCTCTGTTGGTGAGTTTCCTTGACCTGTGTGTCCACTATATGATCAATGTATGCTTGTTCCATGCATTCAGGGTTGATATTTGTTGGTGTCAGTTGTTTTGTGATCTCTGAGGTGTTCAATAATGGTGGAAAATATGGCTGAAGGTGATCCACATTGAACACTAGGTGTCGATCAAGGAAGGGTAGAGTATTGAGCTCAAAAGAATTGCTACCCACATCCTTGGTGATAGTGTAAGGCCCATAGCGAAGTGGGAGGAGATTATGATCAGGCCCTTTGAGACGCTCCTTCTGCAAATGTAACCAAACTTTTTATCCAACCTAAAACTGGTGTGGTACCCTATGTTGATCATGGCGCTKCTTGTACTTAGCATTGGATTTCTGCAAAATATTCTGGACATGTTGGCAGATGCACTGAATTCGCTCAATGAATCTGGTGGCTTTGTCGGTCTAAGACTAAACATGGGAAGAGTCTGTCTGTGTGGTGGCAAGAGATAGTGCAACATCAATGGGACCCAAGGGCTAGAATCCCAAACCCACCTGAAATGGTCTATGGCCAGTGGAGCTATGGAGATCCTTGTTGTAACTATGTTGAACATAGGGGATACTCTCATCCCATGTATGTGGATGGTTAGAGTTGTACATTTGTAGGATGTGCACAATCATCTGATTGATGACCTTTGTTTGGCCATCTGTTTGGGGGTGGAAAGTAGTGTATTTAGTGAGCTTGGTTTCCAACAGTGACCAGAGACTCGACCAAAATGTGCTGAGGAGCCTATTGTCTCGGTCGAAGATGATGGTTTGTGGTATCCCAAAATGGACCCACACTCGTTTAAAGAAGAGATTGGGATTATTTGCTGCTGTGATATTCTTCTTGGAGGCTGTGAGGATGGCCATCTTCGAAAATCGATCAATGACCACAAATACACAGTCATTGGCTTGCTTGGTGGATGGAAGGCCAGACATGTAATCCATTGAGATGGATTCCCAAGGCTTCTTGAGAGTAGGAAGATGGGTGTATAAGTATTGCTTCTTGATGGTTGGCTTGGAAATGTCATAGTTAATGCAAGATCTAATATACTTGGTGAAGTCCTGTCGAAGTTTTGTCCAATAAAAATGTTTCTGAAGAATGACCATAGTTTTCTCCACACCAAAATGTCCTACCATCCGATTGTAGTGGGATTCCCAAATACGCTTTTCACGCTTGCTTTTAGTAACACAGAGATGGCTCAGATGGCATAATAGTTTGTCCTAAATGTGAAATCGGTGACAGTGGTGCTTGTACCCAAGAGCTGATAGGTGGTGGTTAAGTCTGGATCTTGTTGATAAAGTTGGGGCCACTTAGATGCCTCATGTCCATAGCAATGGAGCACAATGGTGATTACAACCACGTGAGGTCGACTGAGGCAGTCAGCAACACGATTTGAGATCCTTGTTGTATACTTAATGTTTATATGGAACTGCTACAGGTAGGTGGACCACTTCTGATGGATGTCATTCTGCAATTTCCCCCTTGTCATAGGTGGGGTATTTTTGGATGTCATCCAAATATACCACCACAAAATAGTTGGTGAAGGGTATCAATACATCATCCATCAACCTCATGAAAGTGGTTGATGCATTTGTTAGGCCAAAGGGCATGACTAGCCATTCGAAGAGATGTTCTTTAAATTTGAAGGTTGTCTTCCATACATTAGTTGGTTTGATGGGAATGTGGTGGTAGCCAGAATTTAGTTCAATATTGTTGAAGAAAATTTCCCCCTTGCATTGGTCAAGAAGGTCATCAATCTTGTGAATTGTGTATCGGTTCCTGACTGTTATTTTGTTTAAGGCTCTGTAATCAATGCTGAGTTGCCAAGTCTCGTCCTTCTTCTGCACCAGTACAATCGGGCTTCCACAAGGGGAGGAGTTGGGTCTGATGTGCCCCTTTTGAAGAATATCTTAGATCTGATGCTCGATTTCATCATTTTCCATCAGGGAGCGACGATAGACTGGTCCATTAGGTAGAGGTGCACCGGGGGTTATATCATTTGGATGCTTGACTTGGCAGTGTGTTGGTACCTCGGTGGGTGAGGAGAAGATGTCTCTATATTCTTCCACTATCCCATCCACTTGATTCTGTTGCAAATATAGGCTCTATGTAGAGGCCATAGATGTGGTAATGACCTTCTTCTTACTATGATCGTGGATCACAAAGAATACGAATTTTATGATTTGTTAAATGACCTTACTACATTGCTTAGCAGAGATTAAAGAAATAGCGGTAGGTGGCGCTACCTCTGGTATCTTGTAAAATTGTCTACCCAAAGTAATAATAACAATGTGGAGTATAGAATCATACACTATATGACGCTTCCACAAATATGGTTGTCCTAAAAGAAAATCACAAACTTCAAGGGGAGAAATATCACACATTACCTCATCTTTGAAAGGCTTGTTGTCATAGGGCGGAAGAAACTGTTCGTTGACATAGAGATCTCTTCCTTGGTGAAGCCAGGCAATGGTGTAGGGTTGTGGGTGCAGTGTCATTAGCAGGTCCAGTCACTTGATGACCTCTACTAAAATCAGGTTCTTCTGACTATTTTTATCGACAATGAAATGAAGCGGAGCCCACTTTACCCACATCTGTGAGTGAAAGAGGTGTTTCCCTTCCTTTGGTTCTTCTAGTTCGCTTGGCCAAAATTTGGTGGTAGGGACAGTGGCATTGGGTTCATCATTTATATTCCACTTCCCTCCTTCGAGATTTGATTCAGAATTAGAATCGACCTCTGACTCAAAATCCTTCAGCTCGGCCACGAGTGACTGCTTGGAGCGACATTCTTCAGTGTTGTGCAAAGGGATTTTATGGTACTCACACAATTTTCCTGTGTCCATTTTCTTCTCATTTCCATTCTTGTGTTGTGGCTCGGACTGGTTGTCCTGAGAGTGGCCATCTTTGTTCTGTCCCTTGCTGTGTGAGTTGGGGCCACCTTTGCCTTGCTTCGACTGTGAGGAGTTTGTAGATCTGAACTCTCGCCTCTTCTGCTTAAATTTGTGCTTGATCTTGACAGCGTATCTATAAGTTGTAGCCAATGAGGTGATGTCCAGAAACTCCATTTTTGTTTGAATGTATCTATGCAAACAACCGCAGTATTTGAGCACTAGATGTCACTCAAAGTCTTTGATACCCAATTTTTTGTGCAGGGTATGGAAAATATTGGTGAAATCAGGTACTGTCTGGTCCCTTTCTTAACATAAGGTGGTCCATCTTGTGTACTGGTCCTCATAGCTTCCAAGAGGCTAGTATTGTTCTTTAATGGTATCCCAGAAGGAATCCCATGTAGGGGTAACAACAATTATTGCATATCTATCCGTGGCCATTTTCTTAGAGTAAGTGTCCCACCAGTCCTTAACATGGGGGATTGCCTTGAGGAGTGCAAAAGTAATCTTTTCCCTATTGGAAAAATTATGGACCGAAAAATACCCTTCGAGCAGATTCAACCATTTATCTACAACATTTGCATCTATCAGTCCTTTAAATAATGGAATATCAAAATTTACATGTACCTTGAAGGGGGTTGCATGGTCGCTTGATGAATATACTTCTCCTGTGGGTAGTTGCTGAAGGATCTGCACAAATTTGCCCATCATTTAGTTCCTTTGTCGCGCAAGGGATTCCTCGAGAAACATTTTAAAAGGATCTCCTACTCCATATTTATTTTTATCTCCCATGTGTTGTTCTCCATCTCGTCCCGACCGATCTTGCAACGACTCGATTGGTTCGAGTCCCAACTTCTTGTACCCAGATCTTGTCAGGGACATGCACGAAGAAAAATAAATGAAGAGCAGGTCGCTCTAATGCCACTGATATGGATTTAGGAGAGGAACGAAATGATTAACAGACTGAATACAATAAACATAGAGATATGAAGAAAAACACTAATATTTAGTGAACAATATCTTCTATTGAATAAATGAAATAGGATGAAACTGTAAAACTACAAAACTGAAAAACTTGATCGAATGGTGGTATCTATCTCTGAGAAGAGATGTGACTGCTACATGCATCCGTCTGAGAAAAATGATTACAATGAGACTCCAGAGGCCTTTTTGATATTACTCATGAATGCCAAAACCCTAGACATCCAAAAAACTAACCCTAAGAGGTGAAACGCCAAAAATCATGTGGGCCCCTATGGGTAAGTTGGTACCTCAACTTCCCGGGGTCGTAACTTTTGCATACGACCTCCATTTTAGGCATGTGATAGCCCGTTGGAAATGTCTTTCATAGAAATACACATTACTCCAAAAAACTCTAACTCCATCTACAATTTGACTATGGCGAGCCAAAAAAAAATTATTTAGGGTTCCAAAACGGCCTTGGAAGTACAACAAGATGTGTTGATATGAAAACATACAAAATAAGCCAGTTGGATTAGGTGAGAGGCCACCAATATGCACCTGGAATATGTGTAGGGCTTCAGACAACCCCAGAAGTGTATAACACACAATTACAAAGAAGTAGAGAAGAACATGTTGAACTAAAAACAGACAACAGGAGCCAGTTGGAATAGGTGGGTGGCCACCAATATTCACCTAGATCAACCCTGGCCACATATATATGAATTTCAATGGATGTCTTCCACATATAGTGGTCCTGAGATGTTGAGACTTTTTAACACTCCCAACTACTGAAAACTCTCGATGGTCGTGAGACGTAATGATTTGGATCATTGATCTCATTGGTGATCAACAGTCATGATTTATTCCTCTACGATATCATTCAACAATGAATCATCATCAATCTACACACTCAAGATCTAATATTTGTCATTGATCTTATACTTCAAGTGATATCCACGGAACCCTAGTAATGTGGGACCTGCTCACCATTTGTCTTCTTCTAAGTGGTTGGCTTACGTCATATTGATGTATCTCGACATCGGGATGTTGGGACTTAACACGCCATCCAACACCTTAGAACCTCCAATGATCTAGGTCCACTGTAACGATAGCCATCAATCTGGTGGCTTGTATGATCTAATCTCCATTGTTGGTTCTTTAAACCCCCTGACAATAATGCTTAAATATCTCACACGTCTATCACCCAGTATCATTGTCCTTCACCAATCTGGATATGAATTGGATAGCCAGATCGTTCCAATACTACTAGGCCATCAGCCCCCAAGACATCAACGTCGAGCATATACTCCATATCTCTGACACCCGATATCTGAGATGATGTAGCATAGTGCATGCACATCCTCCATGTGGGCTTCAACTGCGATGACATATCTCTTTCGTAGCTTTTGATGTGGCCCTATATTGGCATGGCACATGGCACTAATGTGTCATCAAGCTATCCCACCGAGGAAACAATGGGCCCCATGTTCTAAAATTTAATTCCTTTCACATGGTTCTATGGCTCTTCTGTTTTCATTCAAACTAAGATATTTCACATTTCTATTTTCAGCTTGTCGAAGTTGATTTCCCTTTTCCATGTGGGATATGTTGCTTCGGGCCTGTTGCTACATACATTCTATGCTTTCTTTGTGCCATCAATCCTCTACAACCTGTTCTTCAGGCACCCTAGCAGAGACCTCACCAAATTTTAATCAACACACAAAGAAAAAATGGTTCTGAGGGACCTTCTCGACTTGTTTTTTCTGTTTTGATTTTCAACATGAAGGCCTCCTTTGTCTTCTCGCCCTCAATGAAAATAATCTCCTCTTGTTTGTAATGGCTTCCACGATTGTATTTGACAACTCTCTATGTCTCTGTATTTGACATCAACGACAACATTATCCAACAATATCCCCCTTTGTCATTGATGAAAAATCTACTATTGAGTTTCTCCCTCTATCAGTATGTTGTTGAGATCTTTTCTTTCTTTTTTCTCCCCTGAGAGTATGCTCCTATAATTTTCCTTCTTTTTCTCTCCCTTTGTTGTTTACTCCTATTGTTTTTCTTCTTTCTCTCCCCCTTTGACATCAAGGACAAAGGGTGCATTCACTGAGGGATTTGTTGAACCCCCAGTCCCTGTCTGAGGTACTCAAATGCATCTTTAGGAAGAAGCTTGGTGAACATATCTGCAATTTGTTCTTTGGTGGGAACATACTCTAATTTGACAATCTTATCATTCACTTATTCTCTTAGAAAATTATATTTTACTGGGATATGTTTTGTATTTGAGTGCATAAATAAATTCTTGTAAATACTTATAGCACTAGTGTTGTCATATAGCATAGAAATTGGTTGATTGTACTCTACCTTAATGTCTTTCAATGCTTACTTCATCCAAAGGATTTGTGTGCAACAGGATTTTGTTGCAATGTACTCTGCTTCTGTTATAGATAAGGAGATTGAAGATTGTTTCTTACTTAACAAAGATACTAAACAGTTTCCCAAGAAGAATGTTCATCCACTTGTGCTCTTTCTATCATCAACAATGCTTGCCCATTCTACATTAGTGTATGTTGTTAGGGTAATTTCTTCTCCTTTTGGATACCACAGTTGAAAATATATTGTGCATTTCATGTATCTGAGAATTCTTTTTACTTCCACCACATGTGATTCTTTTGGTGCAGATTAAAATATTGAAACCAATCCAACAACTTGCATGACATCAGGCCTTGATGCAGTCACATATAGAAGGATACCAATCATTGATCTATACATGGTGTGATATGCCTCTGGTGATTCATCATCCTTACTCAACTTACAACCTGTAATCATTGGAGTATTGACTGACTTTTAATATTCCATCTTGAACTTCTTTAACATCTCTTTAATATATTTTGTTTGAGAAATGAATATGTCTTTATTTGACTGAGATATTTGTATACCTAAGAAAAAGGACAACTCACCTAGCATGGACATATCAAATTCTTTTTGCATGTCCTTTGAAAACCCATGACTCAGTTATCACAGTTGCTTCCAAAGACAATATCATCTACATAGACTACAATGATAATCATATTTCCATTGTCTTGTTTGAAGCAAATATTACTTTCTGTGGTTCCTCTCTTGAAATCTTGTTTTTGTATGTACTTATCAAGCATTGAGTACCAAGATCTTGGTGATTTCTTCATACCATAGAGGGATTTCTTCAATTTGCACACATAATCTTGATTTTTTGACAACTGAAATCCTCCAGGATGCTCAATGAATACTTCATCTTATATATTTCCATTTAGAAATGAATATTTATAATCTCCATCTAATAAACTTTGATACTCTTGTATCTTACAAATTCCAAGAAAATTCTAATAGCTTCTAGTCAGGCTACTGGAGAAAAAGTTTCATCAAAGTCTGCACCTTCAACTTGAGCATATCCTTTACATAATAACCTTGCCTTATTTCTCACTATGTTTCTATCCTCATTTAGTTTGTTCTTAAAGACCCATTTAGTGCCAATTACATTCATGTTTGTTGGTATAGGAACTAACTCCCAAGTTTCATTTTTCTCAATCTAATTTAATTCTTCATTCATAACATTAACCCAGTTTTTATCTTTGATAGCTTCCTCTAAGCTCTTGGGTTCTATTTTAGACAACATAGACAAATTTGCATGTTCTGGCAATCTTACTAATTTCCTTCTCGTTTGGACACCTTGGTTGTTATCACCAAGAATCAGTTCTTTAGGGTGGTTCTTTTGAACATATCTTGAGGGGGTATTTGTGTGTTTTCTAGGAGCTTCCTCCTCTTCTTCTTTTGCATTATCTTCCTCACAATCTTTCTCTTCTTCTTCTTCTTCTTCTACATTATCTTTCTCACTATCTTTCTCTTCTTAACTATATCTTGTTATTTTTGGTTGGTCATTTGTTTGTATCTTGATCCTTCCAGGATTTTCATCATCCACTCTTACATTTGCGCTTTCAAATTTTTTGTCTAATATCATATTTCAATATATGTAATCTTTTCTTTGAGAGGATTACCCAAGGAAAATACCTTCATCACATCTGGAGTCAAACTTGCCAAGGTTGTCATGATCTCTCTTTATGTAGCACTTGCTTCCAAAAACCTTAAGGTGTTTGACATTTGTTGGCCTGCCATTCCATAGTTCATATTGAGTTTTTTCATTGTTATATTGGAGATGTGGTATGTTCAGAATACATATAGTTGTGTAGATTGCATCCCTCCAAAATATATCTGACAGTTTAGCTTGATTTAGCATAGTTATGGCCATTTCTTGTACAGTCTTGTTTTTCCTTTCAGCCACTCCATTTTGTTGAGGAGTTCTTGCAATTGAGAAGTGTCTTATTTTTCCATGATCTTCACTGAATTCATTGAACTCGTATGAGGTGAATTCTTCTCCATTGTTTGATCTTAGGCATTTGATCTTCAAACCTGTTTAATTTTCAACTAATGTTTTGAATGCTTTAAACTTACCAAAGGCTTCTGATTTATTCTTGAGAAAGGCTACCCAAGTCATTCTTGTGTAATCATCAATGAGAAACATGAAGTAATGGTTACCTTGCAGGCTTTGTGTTTTGGTTGGCCCACAAATATCAGTGTAGATGATTTCTAATGGTCTTGATGTTGAATATTCATTGGTTCTAAATTTCACTCTAGTTTGTTTCCCATGTTGACAATGTTTACAAGTTGGGTTTGAGGGCTTGATGATTTTTGGCATGCCTCTTACTTCCTAGTGGTTACTGACCTTGAATAAGTTTTCAAAGATTAAATTTCCCACTCTCTTGTGCCATAACCAAATTTCATCTGTGTCCCACACAACGTACTTCTCTTCCAATTCTATTTAGAATGTATACATTGTTTGGAGTTTTCATTGTTGTTTCTACCAATATGCCAGTGTCTTCTTTTCTTATTCTATATTTCTGGGAGTTAAACAGAAGGGTGTGTCCCTGGTCGCACAAATGACTTACACTTATAAGGTCATTCTTTAAATCTTCAACTAGCAGAACATTTTTTGTTGTGGCCTTCTGACTTCCAAGGCTGACTTTATCTTTCCCAATTATCTTGGTAGATTTATTATCTCCAAATGAAAAACTTCCTCCCTTCTCTCTCTTTAGCTTAAGGAATTTTTTTTTATCACCAGTCATATTCCTTGAGAATCCACTGTCTATGTACCTATAGTTTTCTTTGTCTTGATCATGCATTGCTAAATCACATTCTTTCTGAGAACTCTTCTCTTGTTTCTTCTTCCATACTTTGGTGATATTTATGAAAGCAATACGTTTTCCAGTAGGGGCATGTGTCCAACTTTTTAAATACTGGGCTTTATGGCAAAAATTATGGCATTTATAACAATCAATATCATAGTTAAACAATGGAGCAAATGAATTCATGTTTCTATAGTCAACGATATTTTTGACTTTGTTGTTCACATAATTATTTCTTGGAGCATTATACATGCCTCTATTTCTTCTTTGGTCATTTCCTGGATATGCTTTGGAGTCTATTTCCTTATTTCCAAAATTGTTTCATGAAAAACAGTGACCAAGAAAGAGATATTCATACCTATTCATAGTAGGTCTTCTTGGTATTATCACTTTTCTGAATTCATTCTTCCTGTGAAGGACAACTAGCTTTTGCAGGTCAGGGTTTACTTCATTAGTGTTCTCACTACATTCAATGGGATTGATTAGGTCCATAGCATAACTCTTGGGTTCTTCCTTTGTTCTCTATAATGTAGGGTTTGGATTGTAACCAAGTCTAATTCCGTTGAATGGTGATCTTTGGTTATTGAGCATATTGTCTAACACCATGGAACTTGGTTCAAATTTTTACTGATGTTCAGCTCAGTTATAAGTAAATCGGTTTCCTTCATTAGGAAAGCATTTTCCTTTTCAAGTTTCTCACAATATTCTTCTTTGTTTTGCAGTTGACTTATTATTTCCTCTTCAACTTTCTTTTGTTCTTCTAGTTGAGAAACAAGATCAGAATTATGTGACAATTCTTCCTTCAACTGTCTATTCTTTCTTCTAAGCCTTTTTATTTCATCTAGGGAACATAGTAATTCTCCTTCAAGATCAACATCCACATCATCATTTTCTCTATTTTATGGGATATTGTCATTATATTCATATTCATTGGAATCTGTTTCTTGGGCCATGAACATAACATCCTCTTCAATCTCTTCATCACTTTCAGAAGATGAGTAGTTGTTCTCTTTGAAATGGAGATTATTCTTTTGTTTTTGGAAGTATTTGTTCCTTTGAGTTTTACCCTTTCTTCTTTCATTGGGGTTAAAATCATCTTTATTTTTGTTGTCCATGTTTTTATTATGAGGGAATTTGGTAGCAAAGTGTCCTACTTCACCACAATTAAAACATTTGAAAGGAAGCCTACCTTTATATTTTGCAGTTCCTCTTTGGAGCCTTCTTACAAAGTTAGCTTCTTCTATATCAGAATCATCATTGAAGTTGTCACTTGATCTTTATTTTCCTCTACTGGTATTCTTTGAGGCTTTGAATGTTTCTTCTCTTTTAGGTAGTTCTTCTTGTTCTATTCGCATCTCATAGGCTATAAGAATTCCATGCAATTCATCCCTTGTTAATTTGTCCAAATATTTTCTATCTTCAAGAGTTGATATCTTAGGATTGAAACTCATAGGAAGTGATTTGAGTACTTTTTGCACAATAAATTTCTCATCAATCGTTTCCCCCAAACCTTTGATGATGTTTACAATTCCATCCACACGTAGAAGGTATGTTCCAATGTTTTCTTCTTCATCCATCTTTAGGCTTTCAAATCGACTCCTATGAGTTTGTAGTTTTGCTTGTTTGAATTTATCATCTATTTCATAGGTGTTTTGTAGTTTATCCCACATCTCCTTTGTTGGTTTACAGTGCATAAATTTGGTAAATTCTGATTTTGATAATCCTTTCAGAAATACATTCATGGATTTTACATTGTTGTCTCCAAGCTTCTTTGCACTTATATCAAAGAGTGTATTTGTTGGAATTTCATAACTATTTTTTACTAATTCCCAGACATCATACCCTAGTGACTACAAGTACACTCTCATTCTAATGCTCCAGAAGGCATAATATGCTCCATCAAAGTATGGAGATTTGCTTAAGGCTAGTCTCTCTTGTTTATCCATGTGATCTGTTGGGATCTTCCTTCCAATGGTTAGACTGTTGTTGAAGGAACCTAGCGTTGAAACCAATTGTTGGAATGTTCAATAGTACTGAGAGGGGGGGTGAATCAGTACTGCATACTTTAATTCTTTATTTCTCTAAACTAATTTAAAACATATTAGGATTTATTATCGCAATCATTCATATCAGAAATATACTCATAATAAACACATACATTAATCAACACATTCATTAAAAGTGGAAACCCAAACTGTGAAAACCTTGAAATTATTTTACAAATAAATGTCAATTTGTGTATAAACAATTTTCTGTGAGGACATCAATCCTCTTATGAGTGCCAAATCATAATTAAGGCACCAACCTGCAAATGAATGAGGACACCAATCCTCTTATGAGCACCGACTCATAATTCAACTGTTCAAGGCACCAACCTGTAATTGAATGAGGACACCAATCCTCTTATGAGAACCAACTCATAAATCAACTATTCACAAGCACCAACATGTTAGAGGACACCAATCCTCTTATGAGCACCGACTCATAATGCAACTGTTCAAGGCACCAACCTGTAATTAAATGAGGACACCAATCCTCTTATGAGCACCAACTCATAAATCAACTATTCACAAGCACCAACATGTCAGAGACTCCAATCTCCTTCCTTTCTCCCCCTTGCCACCCTAGAAATACATAAATACCTTATGATCCGGATTATTTTCGACACGAAATAAGATCGAAGATATAATAAAGAAATGCACAGAGATATCGTAGATACTCAATAATATAACAAAAATATATTAGAGATGCAACCATAAACACAGATATACAATAATACACAATTTCTATTAATGAAATAAATGTACAGAGACTGTAAAATACAGAGTGAAAGACTCGATAGAATGGTGGCAGCTTATCTTTGAGAAGAGATGTGACGGCTACTCGCATTCACAAGAAGATGATTACAATGAGGCTCTGAAGGCCTTTTTACAATAAACAGGAATGCCAAAATTTCTAGACATCCAAAAACCTAACCCTAGGAGATGAAGGGCCAAAAGTCATGTGGGCCCCATTTGGGTAAGTTAGTACATCAACTTCCCGAGGTTGTAACTTTTGCATACGATCTCCATTTTAGGCGTATGATAGCTCGTTGGAAAGGTATCATAGAGGAGATTCATTTTGGGGGATAAATCATTCCTTTGGATATTATTGAGAACCTCAATCTCGAAAAACCTTCATTTGGGCCCTCAAAATGGCTCTGGAAGTTAAAAACTGCTAAAAATAGTAAATTGTCAAATTTGTCAGAAAATTGTTTTGAGCCAGTCGGAAAAGGTGGGTGGCCACCAATATCGACCTGTATCACGTTAATTGTCTTCAGTAAGTTTCTCTAGCATGCTTCATACTCTGTGTCCTCAAGCTTCAGACCAACTTCATCGTTTCCATGACTTCACACAGACCTTAAAGCCTCTGCTCATCGCATGTTTTCTACCATGCTCTTTTCACCTTCACATTCACTTATAATTCTTCACTTCTCAATTCAAATCTAACATCTTAACTTATACCTTTCATCCTCCCACGATTTTGTCCACATAACAAAATCCACTTCGTGAAGTCAACTCCAAATATCCATAATAATCGGGCTCAAAATAGCCCCTAATTCCTTCCCTGTTTTTCACATGGGCTCGCTCACTGTTCATGGTATGAATATCATCACTCAACAGTCATTGGATCATACTCTGACTTAAATCTCAACCATCGATCTATTCACTTCCTCACACAATACGCCTTCGACACTCAGCATCCATCAGATTAGGATCTAGGATTGATCTTGTTTGTTGATCTTGTTTCCACGTTCCATGGATATCGAGACTTATTGAGTTACCGCGACATTGGGACCGCATGCCTTTTACTTTACCTCCATACTTGTATTTGGGCTGACATCCAAGATTCAACATGACATATGTGCTAGGTCCCATTGATGACATGGCACTGACATCATCTCATTTACGTGGAACATTCACCATTTTACACGTGTCAATGACATGGCGATGATGAAGCATAATTCATAGGTTCATTAGGCCCTTAACATTGGCTTTGGCTAGTCTGCTAATGTGGATTCCACGTGGGATTTTTATGTGGACCTTGTTACGTGGACTTGGCACATGTCACTTGCTAATGACCCAACCCTTATTCCCTTAAGCGCTAATTCTCCATGTGACTGGTGTTATTACCATGGTTGAGTTTCGTGGATGTACGCATTTAACATTGGTCATAGATCTATGTGTTTCAACGGATGGTTGCCATGTATAGCGGTCCTGGGATGTCGGGGCATTTTAACACTCCCGACTACCCAAAACTCCCAATGGCCACGAGACACAATGATCTATATCGTTGATCCCGTTGGTGATAAACGATCATGATTTCTTCCTCTACAATATCCTTCAACAACGGATCATCATCAATCTACAAACTCAAGACCTAATCTATGCCATTGATCTTATCGTTCAAGGGCTTGCCACAGAACCCTAGTACTACGAGACCTACTCACCGCGTGTCATCTCTTAAGTGGTTTTCTTACGTCAACCTGACGTATCTCGGCATCGAGATGTCAGGACTTAACACACCATCCAACACCTTAGAACTTTTGATCGCCAAGGTTCGTTGTAACGAGGGTCATCGATCTGGTGGCTTGTATGATCTAATCTCCACAGTTGGTTCTTTAAACCAACTAACAATAATGTTTAAATCTCTCAAATATCTATCACCCAACATCATTGTCATTCATTGATATGGATATGAATTGGAAGACTAGATTGTTCCAAGACCATGGGGCCATCGGGCGCCGGGACATCAACGTCATGCATATACTTCATGCCCCCGACACCCGATTTTTTAGATGATGTGGCATAGTGCATGTGCGTCCTCCACGTGGGCTTCAACTACGATGACGTAGCTCTTTCGTAGCTTCTGACGTGTCGTCAAGCTAGCCCACCAAGGCAATGTTGGGCCCCATGGTCTAAAAGTTAACACCTTTCGCATAGTTCTATGGCTCTTCTGTTTTCATTCAAACTAAGAGCTTTCACAATTTTGTTATAAGCACGTCAAAGTCAATTTCCCTTGTGCATATGGGATATGTAGCTCCAAGCCTGTTGCTACTTACATTCTGCACTTTCTTTATGCCATCAATCCTCTGCAACATGTTCATCGGGCTACCCTAGCAGAGACCTCACCAGATTTTAATTAACACACAGAGAAAAATTGATTCGCAGAGACCTTCTCGACTTGCTTTGTCTTTTTTTTTCTTTTTTTTTCAGCATGAAGGCTTCCTCTGTGTTCTCACCTTCAATGACAATAATCCCCCCTGTCTGTAATGGCTTCACGATTGTAATTGACACCTCTCTCTGTGTTTGTATTTTACATCAATGACAACATTATCCAATATTACCCTCATTTAGTGTTTGAATGAAAACCTTTTATTGGTCCAAAAGATTCTCAGTGAAAAGGATTGATTCAAAATGCCACAGAATTTAAAGGTATCAAAACGCAATGCAAAGGTCGCCATCGTGAAGATCTCGATGAGAGCTTTTCGACACCACTTGAACTGGCTCAAATGAGCTTCGTATGAAGAAGATATTGCAACCTCCGCCCTTAAAAACCATACTATATATAAATTACCAATATGTGAATAGAAAGATTTAATAGTGGGCGGACAAGGTTAATGTGGTGCCATCGGTTTGACCCCGCGCCTTCCGTATAACCATCGACATATATAAACTCCAAACCATATTTTTTTATGCCCCTCATGGCATATAGTATATTTCACTGCAATGTTTCCAACACTCAACCATATCTCATATGGGATAGCACAATTGGTTAAGACGTGCACACACTCTTCCAGTTTGGGGAGAGGTCACGAGTTCGAAACATGTGTCCCTTGAGGCTGCGAAGCTTTATCACTCCCATATCAGCCACTATGTGGGGAAGTATCTGGAGTGGGTTTCCAGCGCGGAATTCCAACGTGGAAAAAAAAAAGAAAAAACCATATCTCATATGGTATATTTTGTTTGATTAAAATATATATGGTATATTTTTTTATTCACCATATATTCGATACCTTTTAGAAGGTGGATCGAATCATAACTTCACCATGGACCTTTGGTTATAAAACAATGGTATTTTATCATTTGAGTTGAAGGATAATTCTTTTGTATTGTTGAGAGATATGAGCTTTGTAATCCCTCTTGGAGATTAGAAAAGAGGAGAGGTAGATTTCCAAAGGATTTTGGAAGCCAATGTACTCGTTACTGCAACGAGAAGACTAGTTTTGATTTGAAGATTTTTTTTTATGTAATTTGTCATTCTACATTATAATTCTACATTATAATAGAAGAAATTATTTTTATTGGAAGCGGATCCAGAGATGTAGTTTACATTGGGTGAACTTCGTCATCATCTTGTTATGTCTTTCTCGTTTTTTTTTTGTTCATTAATATTGCTCATATTTTTTTTATATGTTTACTTGTTTTGATTTTCACATTCTTTAAGCAATCAAGTCATTAACTAGTTAAGTAAAAGATCTGGAGCATGATTTCATTCCCATATCACTAAAACATGTTTTGATCATCTCATTAGTTTTAGGAAGAGTTAATAGACTATTTGAATCTTTCTTGTTTTTTCTATAGACTTCCTTTAGAACTGTTACAGTTCCTGTACAATTGTTCATAGTTCATGTAGGATTGTTCATATTAGAATTTCTTGCATTCATTTCACATCATTCATGATGGCTCTTAATGTTAATGATGTGGTGTCAAAATATGGTATTTCATAAGGGGTTAGGAGCTTATATAGGAAATAATCTTTCCAGAGATTATCATAGTTTCATTTAACATAAACAATTTTTTATCTTAGAATAATCTCCTTAATGCAATTAGATTAATTTCCTTTCAACAATGTGTGATTTTACTTCAACGGCGTGTGATTAGAATAATTTCCCTTCAACAATGTGTGATTTCAATTACTATTCATTCATTTCATTCAATTAATTATTTGTTTCCTTAAGTAATTTACCCCCTTATCAAGTGCTCATAGTAAGACCTAGGGTATCATCAATCCCAACCAATAGATAGATGCATAAAATAAAATAGTGTATTCTGCATATATTTTGCATGGTAGATTGGAATTTTGCACGAACCTCGGGTTGATAATTAAAATACCAAGTTAAGGAAGTGATAGTATTATTGATGCTATTCCAAGGCCCACCAATAATTGTGACGACATGAATGACACATAATTATTAGATTAATTGTGTCCATGCTTGCTACACTTGAACGGTGTTAGTGATGTGAAATCTATTGTAAAAAACTTAAAACTATGTTAAATAATGTAATTAGTACTTTTTATTCTAATATGTTTTCTATGTATGAAAGTGCATATTGTTAATAAAATATTTTGGTTTTTTAATATTCAATTGTGTTTGATCATTTCAGTAGTACTTTTAATCTTTTCTTATATTTACATCTAAACAAAAATTAATTAATGATATTTTTCTAAGTATTGGTATGAAACTCCAATTATAAAAATCCAATATAGGTGCATGTTATGTATTTGTCAATTTTTAGTGTGTTAAAATATATTTGTGTAGGTATTATATTAGGATTTATGAAAAATACAATCATGATAAATTCAATTACTTAATTCTATCCTAATATTAAGTATTTTGGGTAAATGTTTTGAGATATTGTATGTAATGGTATATATTATTGTAAAAACACAATTTTTATGGATGATTCCAAAAAAATAATCTACTTGATGTTGAAAAGATCTACATTATTACAAAAAATCATAATTATGAATACATGAATGATAAGTACTTATAGATGATGTAAAACTTTTTTTAAGAAGTTTTCAAAGATATAAACTAAATGTGATTGAATATTTTTATCATTCTTAAAAGAGTTTTATACTATCAAAATATAAAAGTTTATATGATTATTAAAAGATTTGATATTTTTGACAATAAGATGTTTGATATATTTTATGTTTAATATAAATTATTGAATAAAAAATTAGGAAAATTTAAAAAGTATTTATTTGCATATGATGAGTTTCTTATAAATTATTAAATAAGAAATTAGGAAAATTTAAAAAGTATTTATTTGTATATGATGAGTTTCTTGAAATCTAGTGCTTATGTATCTTACACATTTTTTTTTATTTTCAATCAATGGTTATAAATTATTAAATAAGAAATTAGGAAAATTTAAAAAGTATTTATTTGTATATGATGAGTTTCTTGAAATCTAGTGCTTATGTATCTTACACATTTTTTTTTATTTTCAATCAATGGTTAATGAGTATTACTTTGTTTCTAGAATATACAACTATGAAAAACAATTAACAATTAAACAAGTAATATCAAAGATTTTATATTTGCATTTTAAAAATCTAATTTCACATTTTTGAAATTCTATTTTGTATTTTTTGAATTTAATTTCACAATTCTTAAATTATATATTGAAATATTTGAAACTAAATTTTGTAGTTTGGAAATTTCAATTTAGCATTTTGGAAACATGAATTTCATTTTATATCTTTGAAGGAACTTATATCTTTGAATAAACATCTATTTAATGGAATAGTCATTAGTTTGAATTTAATGGAATGGCCATTGTTTAATGAGTTTAGTTATTGGAAGCATTGAAATATACTTGACACACAACATTATTTTTACTAATGACATAGTGTGGTGTCATAAAAAATATTTAATAGGAAACTGTTATGTTGGCATACCCATCAACACAATAATAATAACAATAATAATTATTTATTTTTAAGGTCACGGCCAAGCCATATTAAATTGGTGTATGAGACCCCCTTGTTTGTGGGACAAGGGACCTCCCTCTGTTTAGCAATTTGATTAGTAAAGTCTACGGAGGTATACATGTTCTTAATCATTAGGCCCACTCAGGCTGTATAAAAAACATATTATGGCAATGGCATCATTGTAGTTTGTACCAAGGAAACTAAACACACGCACCATGTTCTTAACCATTAGGCCCACTCAAGCTTTATAAAAAACATATTATGGCAATGGCATCATTGTAGTCTGTACCAAGAAAACTAAACACCCGCACCATGTTCTTAACCATTAGACCCACTCAAACTGTATAAAAAACATATTATGACAATGGCATCATTGTAGTTTGTACCAAGAAAACTAAACACCCACACCTGTGAGAATTTTGAGAATTTTGCTGAGGCCATTTTTTGTCAAATTGGTTTTCCATATTATGTTATTTTTTATTCACCTAAAACAGCGACGCAGTGTTTGCAGATTTTTCTATGTGCTTTGCTACTCCAACGTGCTTGTTCTTTCCTAAATTAAAATGACCCCTGCTGATTTTCTTCTCATTATATTTTTGCTCTCTTTTTATTGTACATGGTATGCAGAATAGGAAACCGAATATGCGGGAATTTGGAGTGTCGGTGGATGGCCTCTCCGCATAATCTTTGTTAATAAATAAATAAATATAAATAATATTTAATAAAACGGAACCATTAAGAGACATCGAAGAAACTCGGAGAGAGAATATTTAATATATTAGATGATTAATATAAAATAACATAAATAATATATTAAGAGACAGCGATCAAAACTGTGAGAGGGAATATTTAATATATTCGATCGGTTAATGATTGAGAGACAGCAAAGAAGACTCTTTAAAAAGTCGGACTATTTACATAGTGTTTAATAGACACACTATACGAAAACACTCATTCACTCGGTGACAATAACTATTTTAAATAATAATCATAATATATACAATATTAAACTAGGATTTCCATGGGTGGAAATTAATGGTTCTTAGGTTTGAGTACGCACACTATATACTCTCTTTCTAGATTGACAATATTAAGATTTTTCACCAATAGAGATAGCGTTTCTTTATTATATATATATATATATATATATATATATATACTTCTAAAGTAGGGAAAGGAAATACTATAAAAACTAGGGGAGAGGAAACATCGAGTATACTAGTATATATAAAATTAGTATACTTTGTAGGAAAGGTTTGAGATGTTCTCAATTTATCTCACAGACATAAGTCATCTTCTACCCGAAGGATTTGAGAGTCCAACCAAGGATTGAGCACTGGTGGTTCCTTCATGGGTGCCTTGTTCTTTCTCATCCATCCACTGGTGGTTTCCTTCCTTTCTCAATGTTGTTACCGTAAAAAGCATCTTACATGGAGTTAAGGCTCTTTTCTTGTTTGTGGGGTAGGGTTTCTGTCCTAATATTCAAGTGTTGTATGTATGGCATGGTGAAATCCCCCAGTGTCTTTGAAGGACATGTCACTAATCTACGTCATTGTTCATGCTTCGGAGACATTAGCCTCGAGGTCCCCCACGTATAGGTATGGTGCCATGAACAAAGACGTTGTTGGCAGTGACATTCAAATTTTTGTTGTTGGAGACATTGTTTTTGCTCAAAGGAGAAGAAGCAATAGAAATGAGAGGGGCAACAGGCTGCTATTGAGACTACGCCATGGGAAACACCTAGACTTGAACCCGCGACATTGTGGGCTCATTTTCCATCTGAAATTTTGGGGTTTCGAGAGAGATTTCGAAACAAAATAATAGAAATATCTTTGACATTTAAGATTCATATTGACAAACCATTAGTCTTATGTTAATGTGATCATAAATAATCATAACCTTTATTATTAAACTTGCAATTCACTTTTAAAGTGCAAAGGGACAAAGGAGGGGAGTCATTGTATGAAAAATGTGTGAGAAGAAACACATGTCATGGTTGACATGCATTGTTCTAAACACCAAATCAAATGTCTAATTTTTTTATAACACATGTTAGTTAAGAAAAAATTCATAGTTTAAGAGTTACTAATGATTATTATATAGTCAATAATCAAAATTTAAAATTGATATTTATAGAACCTCTAGAGGTAAATCATATGTGTTTTCTTCAAATGCATATGAAATCCTTCGTTAATGCTAAACCACAATGAAATGAATTACTACCATAGGTAAATAGGAATATTATATTTGTAAATACTATGCTGGACAAGTTAGATAGGGCCATGTATAAATTGTGATCGGTTAAACCGAGTCTATTATACTGAAATAATAGACCCGGTATAGATACTCCTTGGATTTACGTGATCCCTTATACCTAGATTGATCCAGGTGAATATTGGTGGCCACCCGCCTATTCCACTTGGACCCACACCATTGTTTCTTTCATTTTTTCAGTTTCCTTAATTGTAGCACAATTTACTATTTTTAGCAGTTTTTCGGGTCCTGAACTTCCGGAGCCGTTTTGAGGCCCTAAACGACGTTTTTTGGCATCATATGCTCTAGTGGAGATGAGTTTGTTTTACACTTGATATTAGTTGCCAACAATGTAGTCCTCGGATAGATCTTTCTAACGATGTATCATGTGCGTCAAACGGAGATAGTATGCCAAAGTTATGACCCCGGAAAATTGATGTACCAATTTACCCCGACGGGGCCCATATTTCGAGGTTTCATCTCCTAGGGTTAGGTTTTTGGATGTTTAGGGTTTTCCATTGTTTCTCAATAATATATATGCCTTCGAGCCTCATTGTAACACAGAGTTCAGAGGCCAGTAGCCGCCACATCTCTTCTCAGAGATAAGCTACCAACACCCTAGCTATTTTATTTCCATTATGTCTGTAACATATTTCAGTCATTTGTTGCTAATGAAATGAATTTTATTTCCGCTAAATCTCTGCGTTTATGTGTATTTTTGTATTTCATTGTGTTCCTGCATAAATCTGGATTAGTGGTATCAAAGCAGTCTGCTCTTTGTCGATCCTTCTTTGCATGTCCCCAATGAGGTCGAGGCATAAGGATAGGGCTCGATCTGGTTGAACCGTTGCAATATCAGCCTTGTAAACCCCGACGGTCGACCATGGGGGAAGAAAAGAAATATGAGGAAGCAGGAGATCCTATCAAATTATTGCTTGAGGAGGCCCTCGAGAAACAAAGGAACGTGATGATGGACAACTTTGCCCAGATCCTTCAATGGCTGCCCACTGGCAGCGCATCTACATCCAACAACCACTCTGGAGGCGCCACTCCTTTTAAGGTACAAGTAAACTTTGACATTCCCATATTTGAGGGACAAATAGATGCAGATGTCGTAGATAGATGGTTGAATCTGTTAGAAGGATATTTCTCGGTTCATGACTTTTCCGACTGAGAGAGGATTATTTTTGCACTCCTTAAAGCCACCCCTCATGTCAAGGACTAGTGGGAAACCTACTGGGAGCAACAGAGCGAGGGGTAACCCTCTTTGTTCTCGGTCGCACCCACTTGGAATTTTTTCCGAGACGCCATCAAGGAACAATATTATCATGTGGGGAACTATGAGGACAAATACATACAATGGACTATGCTGCGGCAGCAAAGGGACCAATATGTGCATGAGCTAACGAATCTGTTTCATACCCTACACATAAAGTTGTGTAGAAATTTCAATACAAATTAAGTATTTCCTGCGATTCTCCTGATCTAACAAATATATGCCATTGTTAAATACATAATCGCTTCTACTAATATTCTTGTGGAAATTTAAACCATGATCACAAAGTGAAATATCAAGAACACATAACACATAAGTTTTTTCGGGAAAGCGTAAAGCTAAAAACCCCACTATCATATATTATGTATATCATGGATCATGAAACAACATCATACAAAACTCTAATCCAAGAGCTCTTAGTACAATACAATTGTCTCACACTGTCATACAAAAATCAGCAAATACAACAAATACATGTGCCAATTTCTATCTCCAAATAGCCTGCCTCCTCTGCACAATCCCAAATAGAATTCTCACAATGAATTCGAATTGCCTAGTTTTTCACATGCTCATGAGCATATCCACTCCATGTGTGATTGCATGAGTGCACTTCACTCAAATCACAACTGATAGCCAAACTGTCACTTTCACCCGTTATCTCAACTGGGTCTCCACTGGATCTGACATGCAAGTAGTTAACCATGGTGAATCTTCAGTTGCATGTGAGTTCACTGATTTGAATTAATTAATAATTAATTCACTGAACTCTCACTAGTGCAAGTTTAGTTACAACTAGTACAACTGAGCTTAACTCACTTAACTACACTTATAACTTTGTTACAACTCCAAATCACACTGTTATAAATGAGATAATAGATTAGTATTTATTGTCCAATTTATTTAAGGGAAAAGTAAATTAGACACATGTTTCTTGTTGAATTTTCAACACTCCCTCTCAACAAGAAAGGGATTATCCTTCATCCCAATCTTGTCTCTATGATATTCAAATTTTCTCCTGGTGAGTGCCTTCGTCAGAATGTCTGCATCCTTATCTTCTGTAGGAATGTATTGAAGAAACATGATCTTCCGCTGCACACAATCTCTGAGATGATGATACCGGATATCTATATGCTTAGATCTATCATGAAACACATGATTAATCGAGAGTTTAATGCAACTCTGATTATCACAATGAATCACTGTCGGATCTAAATGAGAACCAAACAAACCAACCAAGATCTTCCTCATCCAGATAGCCTCATATGCAGCTTGACTCGCTGCCATGTATCCTGCTGCCACTGAACTAAGTGCCATAGATATTTGTTTCCTGTTGTACCAAGAAACAATTGTAGATCTGATACTAAAGATCCCCCCTAATGTGCTCTTTATGTCCGTTGCGCTGCCCACCCAATCTGCATCCGTGAAGCCATGCAACTTCACCTCATCCGTCTGTCTGTACCATAATCCATACTCAGATGTTCCCTTCAGATATCTCAGGACATGCTTACCTGCCTTCCAAAAGAGTTTGGTAGGCTTAACCATCGCTTGACTTAGCTGGTTAACTGCATAGAAAATGTCCGGTCTCGTGTTCACTAAATACATTAGCGAACCTACTAATTGTCGATAGACAGTAGCATCCACTACCTCTCCAGAAGTAACATGCTCTTTCCTCTAGTTTCATGGAAGAGGAGTATCCATGGGTTTGCATCCTTCCATGTGAAACTTTCCCAGTATCTCCCTTGCATACTTGCCTTGAGACACAAAAATTTCACCATCTTGCTGCCATATTTGCAATCCAAGGAAATAATGAAGAAGGCCCAAATCCTTCATCTCGAACTCCTTTGCAAGGTCATCCTTGCATGAGTGTATCAACTGCTCATCACCAGTCAGTATTAAATCATCAACATAAAGCACAATTATTAAAAGCTTACCCTCCACCAAAATTTGGTATAGGTTTGCATCTTCTTCACTTTTGGTGAAGCCCAATCTAGTGAAATAGTTGTCTATCCGAGTGTAGCAAGCACGGGGTGCTTGCTTCAACCCATACAATGCTCTCTTGAGTCTGCACACATGCAACTCCCTGTCAAAGATCTCAAAACCTTCTGGTTGTTCAATGTACACTTCTTCCACAATGATCATGTTGAGGAACACAGTTTTTACATCCATCTGATGAATGCACCAGCCCATCTGCGCTGAGAGTGCAAGGATGGATCTTATGGAAGAGTACCTTGCAACAGGTGCAAAGGTCTCATCATCATCTATCTCCTCGATCTGTGAGAAGCCTCAGGCCACAAACCTGGCCTTGTATTTCTCCACACTCCCATCAACAGCGTGCTTTACCTTGTAGATCCATCTCGAACCTACTACTGATTTGTCGACCGGTCTTGGGACAATTTCCCATGCACTATTTTTGACAATGGAGTCATACTCCTCTACCATAGCATCAACCCAAGTGGGATCTTGCACTGCTTCCTGAAAGGAAGATGGTTCAATCACAATACATTTGCTCATGAGAGCCATGTATCCAACAAATCGATCAGGAGACTGTCTCTATCTGCGCTATGAAGTAGGGGCTCCTACATTCTGTGTAGCATCTAGTCTCAATCTGTCAGCTTTTGTGGTACGCTTTTTTCCATTTCTAATGGATGGATCTGCTTGAGTGGTTTCCTCCACTCCATGAACCTCCTCATGTGGTTGATCCACATCTTGAGACTCATCTTTGGGAACCAACAATTTCTCTTCTGCATGCAAGTCTAGCTCCCTCTCAAGCGACAACCACATGGCTTTCCCCTCATCGAATTTTATATCCCGTCGCATAACAGTCATCTTATTGTTCGAAAAATACACATGATAATTATGGGGTGTTTCTGTGTACCCCAAAAATATCCCAACTTCAACAGTCGGTTCCAGCTTCTTCCTGGAATCCTTGGTCACATGCACATAAACAGATGAGCCAAAAATTTTAAAATGAGAAACATCAGGTTTATTACCAGTGAAAGCTTCTTCAGGTGTACTCATGCCAAGTATTCTATGAGGACAACGGTTCTGCACATAAACCGCAATATTGCATGCTTCTACCAACAAGTGCATTGGTAGGCCCTGATCATGCAACATCGCTCTTGCTGCACCCACGATCGTTCTGTTCTTCCTCTCTGCGACCCCATTTTGTTGTGGGTTATGAGGCGCTATGAGTTCTCTTTGAATTCCTTCTTTGCTGCAGAAGTCTTTGAATTCATTAAAGATGTATTCTCCACCATTATCACTCCTTAGAGCCTTCACTTGCTTCCCTGACTCTTTCTCCACCAATGCTTTAAACTCACAGAACTTTGAGAATGTTTGATCCTTCTTCTGCATGAAGAATATCCAACATTTATGAGAAAAGTCATCGACAAAAATAACATAATACCTATGTTTTGTTGATTAAGCAACCGAGAATGGTCCACACATGTTTGTGTGAATTCTCTCTAGGATCACCGAAGCACAGTTCTCCTTTTCATGAAAGGTGGACTTTACATACTTCCCCAGGGTGCACCCCTTGCTATTATTTAACTGAGCAAGTGTTCCCCTTGGAATTCCAGAAGATATTTGATGCATGATCTTGAAGGCTCCATGATGAAGATGGCCCAATCGCCTGTGACATAATTCACCCTCATCCCGGCTCACCACTTTTTCTACCTTGCCCACCATGGCACCGCAACCATCTACCTCCAGCACGTAGAGGTTCTTAACTCGAATCCCTATCTTCTTGACTTGACCTGTGTCTTTATGTCGCAAGTAGGATTTTATATTGCTGAAAGTAACGTCATAGCCTTTGTCCTCCAACATTGCGAGTGAGACCAGGTTTTTCTTCAGACCTGGAACATGCATAACATTTTTCAATTGAAATGGTTTACCTGACTCCCTCTTAAAGGTAATGGTACCAATACCAGTCACATTGTATCATCCATCGTCGCCCATCTCTATATGCATTATGAGATCTTTCTCCTCCAAGTCACTGAAAGACTCTTTATCTCCCGTCATGTGGAAGGAAGCACCATTATCCAAATACCACACCGATCCTGATGCACTTGAAGCCATGCATGCGATCAAAGAGAAGTCAAGTTCAAATTGCGAGACAAGAGCCTCACCAGTTGCAGCTCCAGCAACCGTCTTGTTCTACCTCTTTTGCGGATAGTTAGTAGCGAGATGCCCATGTTCGTGACAGTGAAAACACTTCACTTTGGACAAATCTAGCTTCTTGACTTTAGACTCGGATTTTGAATGGAATTTCTTCCCTTTCCCTTTCCTTTCCTTGGCAGTCAAAGCACAATCCTCTTCATCATCATGCTTTGATGAAGATCCATCTCTGGTGTTCCGCCTGAACTCCTCTTGCACTAGATCCGACCATAGTCGTTACCAATTTGGCAAATTTTCCCTTCCATTGACAGAGTCTTGATAATTGTGCCAACTCTTGGGAAGTCCTAGGAGAGCCAAGCTCACCAAATCATCAGCAACAACTGTTATTCCCACACTTCCAAGCTCATCCCGACATTGGACAAACTTCGTGAGATATTTTGGAATGGAGTCACCCTTCTCCATCTTGATCTTCCTGAGTTTATCTTTGAGTGCCAATTTCCTATGGTCGTTGTTGTTTTGGAATAGATCCGTCAAAACCTTCCACATTGCATGTGGTGTGGTTTTCCCATGGAGACTTGAGACAATGTGGTCTTGTACTACCTCCAACAGAACCCTCCTCGCCTTTGCCACTTTCTTTTTCCATGCATCAAGATTTGTAGTGTCTGTCGCATCTGGCTTAGGAACATCTTTGTCAATGTAGTCCTTCAAGCCATTGTCTTCGAGTACTGCCTCCATCCTATCCTTCCAAGCAATGTAGTTCGAGCTACCTTCTAGTGCTACTCTAACCTCAATCCATTGATAGACATTTCGATCTTGAATCAACTGTAACACCAAAAAAGTCTTGCAAATTCGAATTTTATCCAAACACAAACTCAACTGTTGCAATCCCTCTTTCCTTGGGAGGTTCTCACCCCACCTGAGAGCAGCCTGAGGGAAGTTCGCACCCTACCAGTGTCTAGCTTGTGAAATTGTTGAGGGAGTTTGCACCTCACCTGTGTATAGCCTGCGAACTCTTGGAGGGAGTTCACACTGTAATGCACAGTGGGGTGAGGCAAGTTCGCACCTCTCCTTTAAGCATCCTGTGAGAATATTAATGAAGTTTGCACCTCTCCTTTGAGTAGGGTGTGAGAATTTATGCTCCCAGAAATGTGCGTAGTTTTCAGTACTAAGGTTTTCACCCTGCTAGAGATGGGACCTGTGAAAATACTACAATTTTCACACCTCACTTCCGTGGCTTCGTGGCTCTGATACCATGTAGAAATTTCAATACAAATTAAATATTTCCTTTGATTATCCTGATCTAACAATTATATGCCACTGTTAAATACATAATTGCTTCTACTAATATTCTTGCGGAAATTTAAACCATAATCACAAAGTGAAATATCAAGAACACATAACACAGAAGTTTTTCCGGGAAAGCGTAAAGCTAAAAACCCCACTATCATATATTATGTATATCATGGATCATGAAACAATCTCATACAAAACTCTAATCCAAGATCTCTCAGTACAATACAATCGTCTCACACTATCATACAAAAATCAGCAAATACATGTGCCAATTTCTGTCTCCAAACAACCCGCCTCCTCTGCACAATCCCTGCAATTAGAATTCTCACAATGAATTTGAATTGCCTATTTTTGCACATGCTCATGAGAATATCCACTGCATGTGTGATTGCATGAGTGCACTTCACTCAAATCACAACTGATAGCCAAACTGTCCCTTTCACCCGTTATCTCAACTGGGTCTCCACTAGATCTGACATGCATGTAGTTAACTGTGGCGAATCTTCAGTTGCATGTGAGTTCATTGATTTGAATTAATTAATAATGAATTCACTGAACTCTCACTAGTGCAAGTTTAGTTACAACTAGTACAACTGAGCTTAACTCACTTAACTACACTTATAACTCGGTTACAACTCCAAATCACACTGTTATAAATGAGATAATAGATTAGTATTTATTGTCCAATTTATTAAAGGGAAAAGTAAATTAGACACATTTTTCTTGTTGACTTTTCAACAAGTTGGGTATCAAAGATTTGGAAAAACATTTGGTGTTAAAGTACCACAGTTTTCTACATAGATACATTTAGGAGGAGATGGAGTTCCTCAACATCTCCTCACTTGGTGCGGCATACCAGTATGCTGCCAAGATTGAGCAGAAGTTCAAACAGAAGAAGTGAGACTTTGGGTCTGCGAATCAGAAGCAAGGGAAAGGTACCCCCAAGCCGTCGAACAAAGGACCAAGCCAAGGTGGGGCAGCCCAGGACAACCCGCCAAAGCCACAAGCAAAGAACAAAACCATGAAGCCAAAAAAGGACACGTGGAAGTGGTGTGAGTTCCATAAGAGCTCCACTCACAACACAAGTGAGTGTCGGTCCAAGCAGTCACTGGTAGCCGAGTTGAAGGCTTCTGAATCGGATGCAGGGTCCAACTCTGAATCAGAACCCAACAAGGGGAATGACAGGGGGAAGCAGATTATCGATGCGGAGCCCAATGCCATTGTTGCCACCACAAAGATCCAAAAGAAGGAACCAGAAGATCCAGAGGAGGCGGAGCGCCTCTTCCATTCCCATATGTGGGTAAAGGGTTCCCCATTGTAGTTCATTGTCGACAGCGGGAGCCAGAAGAACCTCATCTCAGTAGAGGTTGTGAAACGACTGGGCTTGTCGATCACAACACACCCACAACCATACACCATTGGGTGGCTGCACCAAGGACGGGACCTCCGCGTCATCCAACGATGTTGCGTTCCCTACAACATCAAGCCCTTCACGGATGAGGTATTATGTGACATTTCTCCTCTTGATGTTTCCGATGTATTATTAGGCCATACTTGTGGAATAGACATGTTGTGTAAGAGTCCAGGCCTCGTGTTGTTATTATTACTTGGGAAAATAAGTTGTACACGATACCAAAAATAGAACCACCTACATCCATATCTTTGGTTATTGCAAAACAATGCAGTAAGCTCAATGCCAAAACCAGGAAATTTGTTTTCCTGATGATCCGCCCTCAGGGAAAGAAGAAGACTGTGGACACAACCTCTAGAAAGGGCCCCTATGCACGACAACAACAGATGGATAAGGTCATGGAGGAGTACGAGGACATCTTCACCTCCCCTGCAGGGGTGCCTCTACACTGCCAGGTCAAGCACCCCATCGATCTGACCCCAGGTGCATCGCTTCCCAATGGACCAATCTATCGACGCTCTATTATGGAGAATGACGAAATCAAGAGCTGTTGCAGAAAGGTCACATCCGACCGAGTTCATCGCCCCGTGGGAGCTCGATCATGCTGGTGCAGAAGAAGGATGGGACTTGGAGAGTCTGCATTGACTATCGGGCGTTGAACAAGATCACTGTTTGGAATAGGTACCCAATACCATAGATTGATGACATTCAGGACCAACTCAAGGGGGTGAAATATTTCAGCAAGATCGACTTGAAGTCTCGGTATCACCAGGTACCAATCGAACCGTCTGATGTGTGGAAGATTGCCTTCAAATCCAAGGAGGACCTTTTTGAATGGTTGGCCATGCCTTTCGAGTTAACGAATGCCCCTTCAACCTTCATGAGGCTAATGGATGACATCTTGTGACCATTCACCAACTCATTTGTAGTGGTGTACTTGGATGACATTATGATCTTCAACCAGACTTGGGAAGAGCACCTCCACCACATCCGACAGGTCCTCCAAACATTGACAACACAAGTTGTGTGCCAATTTGGAGAAGTGCACTTTTGTCATGACCTAGGTTCAGTATCTGGGATGAATTATTGATGAGAAGGGGGTGAATATGGATCCATCCGAGATCCAAGTCATTCGGGATTGGCTAGCCCCAACCACCCTGACAGAGCTCTGCATCTTTTTGGGTCTTGCTAATATCTACCGCAGGCTCGTGTTGGGATTCTCTCATATCACTTGGCCCTTGAGTCAAGTCACCAAGGGAGGAGCGAAAGAAAAATTCTTTTGGTCTGAATATCAAAAGAAGGTGTTCGAAGAGTTGAAGCATCGCCTTTGCTATGCACCAGTGCTCACATTATCAGACTTGCAACAACCATTTGAGATCGAGACATATGCCTCAACTATGATATTGGGGCAGTCCTTACTCAACAGAGGCATCCAGTGGCATATCATAGTGAGACACTTTCCGACACAGTCCGAAAGTATCCCACTTATGAAAAAGAGATGTATTCCATTGTGCAGGATTGCCGACAGTGGAATCATTACATTTTGGGAAAGGAAATGGTCATCCACACAAACCACCAACCCTTGCAGTTCATATAGACACAAGGGAGGTTGCAGGATGATCTCCATCAGAAGTGGTCCACATACCTGCAAAAGTTTCATTTGAACATTAAGTACAACAAAGGAAGCACCAATAATGTTGCAAACTGCCTCAGCCAACCACCTATCATGGTGCTAACCACAGTTCTCTACTCTTGTGGGCACGAGACTTCTGATTGGCCGCTTCTCTACAAAAGTGATCCAGAATTTGGCCACACATACAATACACTCTTGGAGGGTAAGAAAGTTCTTAATTTTCACCTCCAGGATGCCCTGCTATGTCACCTGGGACACCTTTGTGTTCCTTCAAGCGAGCGTGACAAGATGATTTGAGAGGCGCACTACAGTCGGGTCATTGATCATTTCGGGGTCGAGAAAACCGTGGCAGTACTGCAAAAGTATTTCTATTGGCCGAACCTTCGATAGGATTTCGGGAAGTAAATCAATTCCTGCACTGCTTGCACCATTGCCAAACCGACCATCAAGAAGCAAGGCCTCTATACTTTGCTTCCTACCCCTATTCAACCTTGGGAATCCATCTCCATGGATTACATGTCGGGCCTTCCTTCTACTAAGCATGGCAATGATTGTGTTTTTGTGGTCGTCGACAGATTCTCGAAGATGTCCATTATGATTTTCTGCAAGAAGAATATCACAACAGAAGCCACTGCTAAAATCTTCTTTGAACGAGTGTGGGTACACTTTGGGATCCCACAGTATATCATCTCAGATTGGGACAGAAGGTTCCTTAGTACATTTTGGTCCAGCCTCTGGTCGATGCTGGACACCAAGCTCACCAAGTCCACAACTTTCCATCTGCACACTGATGGCCAAACAGAGATCATCAACTAGATGATCATACACATTCTGCGCATGTACAACTCAAAGAATCCACGCACATGGGATGAGATCCTCCCCTATGTACAACACAACTACAACCGTGCTCTCCATAGCTCAATCAACCACAACCCCTTTCAGGTGGGCTTGGGATTCTAGCCACTATGTCCCATTGATGTAGCCATGCCATTTGCAACTACTCAGGCAGATTCAGCCCATGTGCAGTCTAAGGCTGACAAGGAAAATAGCTTCATTGAGCGCATTCAACACATCCACCAATAGGTTCATGACATCTTGGACAGAGCCAATGCTAAGTACAAGCAACAACATGATCAACATCGAGTTCCAAACAACTTCCAGGTGGGGACAAAGTGTGGCTACATTTGCAAAAGGAGCGCCTCGCTGGACCCTACCGCAAGATTCGCCTGCTCTGATATGGGCCATACACCATCACCAAGGGTGTTGGGGAAAATGCCTTTGAGCTCATTATTCCACCATTCCTTAGTCTGTACCAAGTGTTCAATGTGGACCACCTTCGGCCCTACTTTCCACCTCTATTGGACACACTCGACATGGCATAACAACTCACACCAACAGAGTTAAACCTAGATTGCATGGAACAAGCCACAACTGATTGGATTATGGACACACAGATTAAGAACACCCACCAGCAAAGGATCCAGCTATATTAAGTTGTCAAAGCAAGCCAACTCCTTCACCAGGGCAAGTGGCTCACTAGGGACCAAGTTCAGCAGAAGTTTCCTCATCTCATGGAGGAACTCAACGCAATGGGGACCATTGCTTCCTAAGGGGGGAGGAATGATCCAGGTGGATATTGGTGGCCACCCGCCTATTCCACTTGGACCCACACCATTGTTTCTTTCATTTTTTCAGTTTCCTTAATTGTAGCACAATTTACTATTTTTAGTAGTTTTTCGGGTCCTGAACTTCCGGAGCCATTTTGAGGCCCTAAAAAACGTTTTTTGGCATCAGATTCCTCGACAAATATGAGTCCATTTTGGACTCGATATTCACTATCAGTAGTGTAGTCCTCGAATAGATCTTTCTAACGATGTATCATGTGCATCAAATGGAGATAGTATGCCAAAGTTACGACCCCGAGAAATTGATGTACCAATTTACCCCGACGGGGCCCATATTCTGGCGTTTCATCTCCTAGGGTTAGGTTTTTGGATGTTTAGGGTTTTCCATTGTTTCTCAATAATATATAGGCCTTCGAGCCTCATTGTAACACACAGTTCATAGGCCAGTAGCTGCCACATCTCTTCTCAGATATAAGCTACCAGCAGCCTAGCTATTTTATTTCCATTCTGTCTGTAAGCATATTTCAGTCATTTGTTGTTAATGAAATGAAGTTTTATTTCCGTTGCATCTCTGCGTTTATGTGTATTTCTATATTTCATTGTGTTCCTGCATAAATCTGGATCATAGATATCTATGGGGTTAACTAAATATTATATGCTCAGCCAACCATGAATATAATACTCCCACATGGGTGCATGGAAGAAACCCAAATAGTGAAATGGGTAGGTGCATTGGGAGTTTCTTTCATTGCATAGAGAACTTAAATAAAATAAAATTTACCCACCTCCATTATAGTTCTAGAGAATTTTGCAATTGAGACAAAAAAATTGGCAAAGTTATATATGTGATTGACAACATATACACAACGCGCACTGAGAAGAAATCCTTCCTTATAAAACTACACCTCTATATTTATAGAATAGAGTCTATTATAAATAATATTCGTGTAATATATAACTAAGAATATAATATAAAGAAAGAATATAACTAACCGGTGGTAGGCGAGGAGAAGGAAAAGAATAGTGGAATGATGGAGGTGACTGAGTGCCTCTTTCTCAAGGAGCCATTGTACGCAGTCATTCTCCTCATGCACATCCAATAGAATCTCAAGATGGAGTGCCTCTACAACAATGCAAAGACATTCTTGGTGGTTTCCTTGTGTTGCGCAATCTTTTCATGGATTTCTTTTTCTCTCCCTATCAAAGGAAGAAAATAGGGAGTTGTCCAATCAAATAAAGTATGTGTTTACAGTGTACATGCCTCGAGGTTATTGTTAGATACTCTTCACACTTATTGTTATATCAAAATACAGTTTTCATTCAAAATCCATAATTTGAAAATGTCAAGCTATTTATATTTACAATAGTGTTGAATAAATCTCTTCCTTGTAAGCATTTTTGGATTTTTATTTTAAGTTGTTAATTGAATAAATTTCTAGGCAACAAATATACATTTAAAGAACATCCCCATTATTATTTTAGGAAATTAAGGTTTCCATAGATTTGGACCTCAATACTATTATTAAGAAGAAATGAGTTTATTATTTGTTGGACTAAAATGTAGCAATGAGCACAATGAAACCATTACTCAATTTATTCACTGAAATTTAATATTTAAAGGGGTGCAAATGTTGAAAGTGATCTACTTTGTTAAACTTCACACTTACAAAACAAAATCCCATGGTCTGCTCTTTTTTCATCACAATATTAATTTACATTCCTATCCCCACTTATTTGAACACAAAGCAACCACGATCATTTACCTTATTTCTCATGAAAGAAGCCCTCCTCGTGACCATATTTCTCTCTGAAACAAATAGCCCACTTTACAGATTTGTCCTTTTCCTACTTGATCTCATATGGCAAATTCTGGGTCTACTTCAAATCTAGTAGGAAAAATCCTAGCCATGAATCATAATTATGTTTTTGTGTGCGATTTTCCCCTTGTAGATGATTTATCTTGTGTTACGAATTCTCCTTAAATTGAATCGCCTTTTGCTAATGACAGGTTGAACTTAGGTTATTCTTGTCTGGGAAAAATGTCACTTTTGCGTGAGGTAAGGGGTTGGTACGCGAGGGAAGGTTTGGAGTTCACAAAGAAAGCATAAAAAGCGGAGCAAGTTGGAGACTATAGAGGGTTTCATAAAACAATAGTCTGAAAGGTGTTATTTCTGAAGATATCGAGGTAGAGGAGGTCCTTCTTTTGTAATACCCTCATTTTCCACAACAATGGCCAAGAGAACATGCGCCATGATTTGATCGGGGATGAATTTTATTTGTACCTTCACTTGCACAAATTTCTCTGCATTGGTCTTAGCCTAAATTTTGTGAATCAAAATTGCACAAAAATCTTCTGTGTCATTGAATTACATCCAAAGGTGCATTTGAACACAACGACCATTGCCAAGACCATCATTAGTACTATGTACCTTATCCACATAAAATTTCTACAATATCTAGAGTTGAATTTTCTGAAGAATCTAAATGCCTAATGAAGGATTTTGAAGGGTGGAGCATGTATGAGAAGTCAATCATACAAATATGAGGAGATAGAACTGCAGCAAAACGCAAAGTAATCTAGCAAATTTATTTTCAACTATACGAAGAGGCTCTTTTGAAACGATTATAATCTGAGCTTTCAAGTGACTTTGAGAACAAAGTGTTTCTTTGAGCACTAGATCAAGCTGAATGTGATGTGGTCATATCTCATGAAGCAGTAAAAAGGTGGAACAAAATGAACAAATAGTGAGAAGCAAGCATATATGATACTCAACTTCATACATTCAAGTAATTATGTGATTCTTCTCACTCTATGGCGTTGAGAAATGCAGGATTGTGAGAATTAATGCATCTATTATCAATCATTGGACACTGATGAGCAACTTACTATTTAATAAGGAATCCAGAACCCGACCTGAGTCTATAGGACAAGAATCAGAAGAAGGAGAAGCACTTGTCAATAAGTTTAAGAGAAGTAACAATAGCAGTAACCCTTCATGAGTATCATTATTGAATTATATTCTTGTTTAGTTTTCTCTGCCATCAAATCGATCATTTGATAAGGGTCACCATGGATGATGATTGGGAATCATAAGATTTTGTACTGGCTATTCCTGTAGCTTCTAAGAAGAAGGATTTTATGGATCTTGACATGGTTGGTTTGATATCGAACATGATGATATTTCACAATTTGGGATCCCTGGCCCTCGACAACTCTGTGAATAAGATGATATTTCACCTGCACAAATGGTCCTGAACCCCAGAGTTTTTTTTCCATTCATCTAAGAGAGAGCCAAAGAAAATGGAAGATTGGGTTAAGAAGAAGAAACACAAAATCTACCACGTATTGAATAGTATCAATTTGGATTCAACACACGAGAAGAAATGTGGAAAGATAATATTGGGAAATTGCTAATGAACATGTGGCAATTTCTTATAAGGTTTCGATAGACAACGAAGGACCTCTGGAGAATCTCCCCTTAAAAACAACTTCGGTGTAATTACAAAGAAAGGAACAAAACATTGAGACATATTTTATGAGATGTTGAAGGATAGTAATGCTCCAACGTAATAGTGCATTTCATAAGTAATTAGTTTTTATTATTAAAATAAAAAAGGTGGCGTGGTTAAAGTTAACACAAGTATTTAGTTTTTCACTATTGTTTTTGTTTACATATTAATTGGTATCATATTTGGCTTTCACAACCACATAAAAAATATCTGCTCCATTTTACATCAAGCCTCCAAGGCACCTCCAACACCTTGACATGGATCTACTCTATCCATCCTTCAACATTTGTTTTCAAAGGATAATAAAGGTACATAGAGAGGCACATTCATCTCTCTCTCTCATTCTCATAACACACTTCTCAATTTATTACATGACCTCAACAATAACTTCACGACCCTTCCCAAGAACTCCAATCACAAGGATAACTCCCTTGCAGAAGCACAAATGTGAATATTTCTAGTAGAAAAAACAAATTATTCAACTCCAAAATCAACTTCTTTAGGAGCATACTCAAGTGATACTTTATTTGGATATGGAACTACAATATCTGAAGCTCAACAAGTCCACCCCTCAAACACCCTCTAGATCACATTGGAACCCTAAATTGACCTTGCCACAATTTTTTGGTGCCTTTGATGGCAATCAAGTTGAGGCTTGGATATGAGCCTTCTCTTTATATTTTTGGCATCAAACCACACTGCAAAAAAGAGACAAAGTTACCTTGGAAACCTACCATATACAAGGATTGGATGCCTAATGGTGGGATCAAGTCAAACTTACGGGTCACAATGTAGACTCCCTTTGAATAGAACTGAAAGAGGAGAGAGTTATTCCACCCTCATTTTCCATCAATAGTTGGGGCCATTTTTTTAATGCACTTTGAGACCATTTCTATCTAGTAGGCTATGTAGAGAGCATCTAGGTGCAATGGTTTCAACTTTGTCAATGTTCCACTCAAAAAAATCAATAGTACATTGAAATATTGTATAAACTCCAAGTGCAACACCTTTTTTTCAGGTCCAGAATAGTTACTAAATTTAACTAAAATTAATTTTGTCTTGCTTCATGCTCTTTTTCATGAAGTTACTTTGGTGCATAACTCTTCTCTTTCATTATCTTTTCAACACACTCTAGTTGTCTAAGAGAATATAGGGAAACACCCTACATCTTAGTTCCCCCTTCCACAACAAACCTCTCCTATGAATACACCTTCTCCTATGGTTATCACCTCCCCACCCCCCACTAGTCAATATTGCACATTCCATAAGCCATGTTCTCACAACATAGTAGAATTTCTTGCTTTGCAATGTCCCTACTCTGCCAAGACCTTATTATTTGACCCCAACACACAACCTACCCCTATATATGTTGTTATGAAGGTGGAAAACCATAATACACATTATGCAAACCTCATTATAATGACACATCCAAACTCTCCCACCTACCCCATGCTCTTTACTTAGAATTTCCAAATTATATGTAGTCTCGTGAAGCTCATCATTGACAATAGTAGCCAAAAAAACCTGATCTCTATAATGCTTGTCAAATCATTGGGTTTGTCAGTAATTGCCCACCTTCAACCATACGATATTAGCTGGGTGAATGAGGGTGGTCAATATTTGTTTGTGACCCAACAATGTCTCCATTAACCCTCATTTTCGAGACATAGTGCTATGTGATGTTATTCCACTAGATTGCATCGACTCATCACTAGGGATACCTTACTAGCACGAGTGGTCTACCACATATGTTTTTTTCACCTACACATACACCCTCACTAAGGATGGTTGGAACTTCTTCTTCCAATGATTTGTTTCTTCCTCTCTAGAAACTCTATCTAGCAATGATGTTATACATCAAGTCACCCTTCATAAATGTTTACATTTTTGTATTATTTGGGAAGCTAATATTAATCAAATGTCATCACGCCCACATCGTTGAAACCCATCCTCATTGACTGTCAAGAAGATTTTACAAAAAACACCACTTTTCCACCCCATGACATATCAAGCATACCATAGAATTTCCACCTAGCACCATCCTTCCTAATACCCAACCCTATCATCTTACCCCTACTGAGATAGTTGATATTGACAAACAAATTCAAGTACTATTGTAAGTGGTCAAGTTTTTCCTTAGCTCCTCACTTGTCAATCACTTGTCTTTTTTATGCCTAAGAAGGAAACACATGAATGGCATCTAGTCACTGACCATAGATCTCTCAACATGGTGGTTGTCAAGAACAAATGTGCATTGCCTTGTATAGAGTATTTTCTCCAGCATTTGTATTGTGCTTGTTATTTTTCAAAGCTAGATCTAACTTTAGGATACCGACAAGCTATAATGAAGGAATATGATGTGTGGAAGACAACCTTCAAGACCAAATTTGGGCTTTATGAGTGGTTGGTTATGCCCTTTGGTCTCACCAATGCCCTTACCACTCTTATGAGACTCATTATTGACCTATTCCATCCACAACTTAGAAATTTTGTGAGAACATTTTGACTGATAGATATATCCTAGTATTTAGCAAGACTTGGGATGAGAATTTCCTCCATCTTCATCAAGTGTTGGATATTTTGTGTGTTAATCATCTACATGTAAAACTCTAAAAAATTGTGCTTGGATAGGACTATGTTTCTTACTTGGTATTTTTTATTTTTCCAGAAAGCATTTAACTCAACCCTTGTAATGTTAATACCATCTTATACTAACTATTACCCCACACTATGGTTGACCTTAAACGTTTTCTAGGCAGTGTCAATTTTTATCAAAAGTTCACTTTCCAATTTTCCAAGATGGCATGTCAACTCCATTTGCTATATAATCAATGTATTTTTTATTTAACCCCAAACATTGAATCCGCATTTCATCACCTCAAGCATCTCTGATGTTCTACACCCATCCTTTTACTACCTGACTTCCAGTAACCCTTTGAGATAGTGTGTGATGTTTCGAATTACACTATTGGGGTCATTCTCAAATAGGGAGTCCATCCTATAGCATATCATTTTGAAGTCTTAACATCAGCCAAATTGAATTACAACATATATGAAAAAGGAACTCTATACATTGGTTCAACGTTTAAAACACTAGCATCATTATTTTTTGGAATAATAAATTGTGCTCCACACATATCACCATCCATTGATATCTCTTAGTTCATAATATAAGCTTCAGGAAGAGTGTCACCTCAAATGGGTTGCCTATATCCTACAATTTTATCTAGTGCTCAAATAGAATAATGGGTCACACAATCAAGTAATAGATTTATTGAGTCACCCACCTACCCTAGTATTGCAGCTTTTGGAGGTGAGAGTGCCCACTTTTGATCACTAGAAACAATAATATGTTGTAAATTAGTGTTTGTTCTAATTGTATATGCCCTATAACACCCTACTACAATGAACCAAATGCCAATTATGGATTACACACTTTGGGAGGGTTGGTTGTACCACTTGTAACAAATTTGTGTACCCACAATTGAGGGTCATTTTCCTCTGATCAAGGAAGCATATTCTTTCTCTATGGGGTACACTTCAACATCCAAAAGACTGTCTTGCATTTGAAAAAAAATTCTATTGGCCTTATATGTCTTAGTAGGTTAGTGACATTGTGAGGCATTGTGCCTTTTGTAGCCAAAATATGCCTACCAGTTGCAAGCTTGGAGTGTACTAGCCACTTCCACTAACCCTCTAGAAGCATGATTGTGCTTTTGTTGTAGTATGTCATTTTTCAAAGATGGCCTTATTTTTTCCTTGTAACAAGTATATTACTACACAAAAAACAACATACTTGCTTTTTTCCATGTTTGGACAACTCTTGGCCTTCCTCACACTATCACTTCTGATATGGATGCTTTTTTTCTTACTCATTTTTTGAAGGCACTTTAGCAAACGTTGGATTCCAAGATGCAATTCCCTACTACTTTCATCCCCAAAATGATGGAAAAATTGAGGTGGTCAATTGCACCTCAGTCCAACTACTCCATGTATCCTATTCCAAGAATATGCAGTGGCATAAGACACATATACTGCAACATTGTTATAATAGGGAAGTCCACTTTAGCATGACCTATTATTCCTTTCAACTATGTTATGGGTACCAACCAACAACCCATTTTGAGTACCTAGCCACCTTATCCAACAACCCCTTTTGAGTTCCCAACCACCTTATCAGCTCCTGCTTTGCAACATTAGCTCAATGCCTAGAAGAAGACCACTGCATTTGTGCAAGATCTATTCCATATTCATATCTAGGTATGCAATTCCCTTCAAAGTAACCAAGCACACATCAAGATGTTGTGTGATCGTCATAATATCCCTACATACTTCCAAGTAGGAAATGATTTATGGCTATATCTTCAAAAACAATGCTTTTAGTTGAGGGCTAATCATCACAATTTTCATCCACTCTGCTATGGCCAATATCAGATTTTATAGTGGGTTAGTGAAAATGCATTCAAAATGGAATTCCACCACAATTAGGTATTCATATAGTATTTAATGTCTCCCAACTCAATCTGTGTAATCCTTCTTAGTTGGACAAAGACATTCCCATCTCGCATCTAGTGGACAACGTTCTAGATTTATGTCCCCCACTGGACAATGATACTTTGTTGGAGGTGTGTCGCCAATCTACTCATCATGGCATTAACACTACATACCTCATGGGTAGCAAAGATAAACTACCTACATAATCTAAATGGTTTTTGCAATATGAATTTATTATTTATTTCCCTCATCTTGTTTTACAAGTGGGGACACTTGAATCTTCAAACAAGGAGGAAATGATACAAATTACAAGAGAGAGAGACATTGGAAGATATTAGTGCTACAACATAATATTGATTTAAAAAGTAGTTAGTTTTAATTATTAAAATAAAAGAGATGACATAGTCAAAGTTAACCACCCCATTTTGGATATGCGTATAAAATAAAGGCTCTTGCTATGTATTAAACTAGTTTTTAAGTAAATAAAAGTATTAAGTTCTACATTATTTCATTTGTTTACATATCAAACTGGTTTTTCTTTGAATTTACTTGACTAGATAGCAATTTTGAAGTAGATATTAAAACTGCATTTCCACTTTTTCTTTAAAATAGGATTTGTTAAGAGATTATTTTTTTATCACTTTCCAATAGAAACAAAGGGAATTTTATTATAAAATAGTTCTTGAAAACGGAATTTGACCATATTAAATCTTGTTTTTATGGTGTTGGGAAAAGGTAAATGCTAAAAGAATGAATTTGGACAAAGGTAGATGCTAAAATATTAAATCATCTAAACACAATCCAAATGAAGAAAATGATGTTGAGGGAGAGGATAGAGTTGGACGAACCATGCAAAGATGAGCACATATGGAACTAGTGGCTAGCATTACATCATTAAAGTCCAATGTGCTAAATGATACTCATGACCTTTACTTTTTCTATAGTTAAATGGTATTTATTTTATTTGCATTATTTTTTGTTGATCCATATTGAATTATTATATTATTTTTTATATATTTTAGTACTTTTTGGGTGGAAAAATTGGAGGAATCAACTTGCAGGTCTATTTCGGCGGCTGGTCCAAATTTGGAAATTTGGGTCCAAAAAACCATTTGAAATATTCTAAAGCCATTTGGAGGTATCAAATGATATTTTTTTGGTCCAAACCCTACCATGGGTAATATTCTAAATTATACACATTGATACCTTTCCAACAGTGCAGATCGTTCGTCAAACATAGTTCGTATGAGAAAGTTATGCCTCCCACAAGTTGACCTACCATATTGATCACCATGGTGCAAGTGGATGCCACGCCAACCTCCATTAATTGGACATGTGGGGCTAGCCACATACTGGATTTTCTAAGAACATTCTAGAAGGTCCAAAACCTTATCACAATTGAGGGTCGAGGAAGTAAAAAACCTACCCCTAGATGGCTATCGGGCTATGTTAAATACCGGGCCACTAGGAGGAGAAGGGGTTCAATTATTTTGCACTCTATCTTGTTCCATAGTTGAGAAAAAAATATGAGAGTAGTATTTTGTGAGCATAACAGAGGAGGAGAGATTTTGTAGCATCCATACAGGCCACATGTCAAAGGAAAATCCACAGAGAGTGCCTCTTTCTTTGTTCTTGCATCGTTTCTATACTAGAGAAAAGAGAGCAGAGCAACCTCACCTTCTAGCTAGTTTTTCTCCCTTATTGGGTTTCCAAGGTTATATCTTGTGTTTATTTTTGGATGGTGTGATTGTATTTTACTGTTCTCTATTTTCCACATTTTATCTATTTCATGCAAAAGAAGAAAAATCAATAACTAAATATTCTGGAAATCTAAAGGAAAAATAACCTTAATAATAAAGATTTCAATTATTTATCATATATGTTGTGATAAACTAGTCCAATGGAATATCCACTGCGGTATATGGATCAATGGTATAGGACATATGACATATTATATTCTGACATTAAGATTATAAATTGATTACTTGTGTAGACCAATTTAAAAACCTCACCACTAGTCTAAAATGCTCTCCTTAATGAGCTTGGACTCCCAATAAAGAGGATGAGTGTAGAGGTGTTAAGATATGATCCTAACCCCTCTTAGTTGGTCACTAGTTAGCAGGATATATTTTCCATGTAATAAAGGCTGACATTAGTTAATAAGTCCTATTAAATAAATGTGAACAAGTCAATGTAAGAAGACTTAATAGAAGCTTTCGCTTCTATAAAGACCTTATTCTAAAATGTTCTCTAGAAGACAGAATTAGTATAAATAAGAGTAGGAGGTATGAGAAAGGATGTCTTGAGAATTGTTGTAATAGAGCGTTTCTCTGTTGGAGGTTTCCCCCTCGAAGAGGCAAGTGAACATTGATCTCTTTTCAATAAAATGTATTATTTTTGGTGTGCTCTTCTCTATATTTTGTTGTTCCATTGGTAATTTCTATGATATTTTCTATATATTCTCAAAATACATAACCAAGTGCATAACAAGAGGTATTTGTCCATAACAAGAGGAATTCCACTTTTGTTACAAAATAATTCTAGAAACTAAAAACCAATGGTAAATCAATAAGTCAGGTGGATGTTTCAAGTGTATACCAAATGAAATAAGTTTACCACGCTACTTTATTCATATCAATATCAAATATAGTTTCATTTATAAAATATGTTCACAAAATATGGTCAATGGTAAATCACGTTCATGCTTCCAAATCATTTGCTTCACATATAAATCTGAACTACAAGTCCTCTATATGTTTCAATTCAATGTAGAACATATATTACATTTTGTCATATCATCGATATTAATTACTTCACTAGCTTATTTCAATACTTGAGACTAATGAATAATAAAAATACAAATTTACACCTAGATGCAATTGTTGAGTTGCTTAAGAGACTCCCAAAAGATTCATCTCTAATAGAAAAAAATTGCTCAAATCATACATTAGATGTCCTAAGAAATATATTTGTAGGGAGCTTTTCAACTACCTTTACTTCTTGTCTTCATTTTATAATTTATCCATGTTTAGGATGTCATTTGATCTAAATAAAGATGTTGATATATTGACATGTTAACATCATTTCTATCATATCAATGTTGATAGCACCAATGTATTATATGCACATATCTATGTGGGGTTTACTTCTCAAGTAGATGTCAAAAAATGGCATTTGCATGTTAATGAACAAATAGAATTAGTATAGAATTATGAAATTATAAAAAAGAGAATATTTAAAAAGGGAATATATTACTTAGGGTAACAATGGAAAAAGAAATATCATAAACATAATACTTAGGTTAAAAAGGAAGTTGTATAGTGCTTCAGTTAGAAAGGGAATGTTTTATGCCTCTATCTACTATGTAATGAAATCATAATCTCTCCTAAATCTAAATTAAAAATTGTCCAATAGTCGTGATGTCAATGTGTAGGAAATTCTCAGAGTTTAGGTTTATATTGGTGATATTGATTCTAACAAATTTGATGATTTTGAACATTATAGCACTTGTAGAGACGTTGGTCTAATAAAACTAGGTTGAAACGTATTGAATAGAAATTTTATTGTCCATGCAATGAATGAAAATGTTTGCAGATGGGAATAATTTTCATATTGGTAGCTTAAAAACATTGTCAATCACCTTTTTGGGGGGTTTATATAGTATCTAGTGGTAAGATGATCCACACAAGTTTTTCCAAATCTCTCTCTCTCTCTCTCTCTCTCTCT
>JASDQU010109080.1:54697-64963 GCA_032191745.1 Picea mariana
TAAACTTCATGAACAATCTTCAACATTTATAACTAATACCAACAAGAACAAAAGACATTTTGATTCCAAATGAGTTTTCTGAGCTTCTTGTTCGGCTCTGCAATTTCGTGTTATTTTTTATTTTTATTTTTTTGGAAGCTTTCATTTCCAACACTTTGGGATTTCGAAACTTTGGGTTTTCAGAGTCTCGGTACTGGAGAACTCCCGTTTAACTCTCCGGGCTAGACTCGTGGTTCACACGACCTCCCCTTTCATGACCACAGTCATACCTCTTATCGGAGTTTCGGACTTCCCAATGTCCAAATGCCCATGTCCTCAGGATTCGCGATTCTCCGAATCCCGACGCGTCCTTCACGCGTTTTCCCTTCTAGATTAGCTCCTGGTCCACGTGACCTCTACCCCGTGACCGTAGTCAAACCTCTCATCGGGGTTTCGGGGTTCGGAGTTTCACAATGCATGGACTTCTTGTCCCCGCGATTCCCGATTCTCCAAATCCCGAATGGTTGACAGCTGGCTCCCACACAATGGAGCTTTCCTCCTTCTCTAATCTACTGACAGTTGGCTCCCGCTTATCGGGGTTTCGCGGTTCGCGATTCCAAATGCATAACACTTTGTCACTAGGATCCCCAATATCCCGACGATCCAAACACCGATAAACAACTTCCTGTCGGTCCTTTCCCGATGGAGTCGATTGCTGCCATGCGTCCTCCTCAAGATGGATGGTTCTAATCGTTCCCAGAACTTTTACCATGAAAATTCCCGACCTCCTTCGTGATTTCGATATTGCGATTCTCGATTTTTCGAAATGGAAAATCTCACGACAGGTGTCCTCTATTTTTCGGACGGTCTAGATCTATTTCGGAACTTTCGCACCTAGTCTCTGAGGTTTAACCTTCAGACATCTCCCGATAGATCCTACGGCTGACGGGTTTTACGACCGATATCTGATGGCTCAGACGGTTCCTAACCAATTCGGAATTTCGTATATCGCGATTTCCACATTCCTATGTATTTCAAAAAGGAATTTAATTCCTACGCACATTTTTCCAGATCCGACGGTCACGAGGGCTCGCCTTCCCTCCCAAACAGATACTAAGGTTCTAACACCATTGGTGTAGAGACCTGTCTCCCCATGGCCATATACCACACCAGCTGCGGTTTCACTACACCGCTAAACCTCCTGGGCTCGTAAGCGCAGTCGAGCAACTACTTGACACTCTGGAACAAACCAAGGTCCGAAATTGGCCACTCCAGACCCAATTTCTCTTCACATTCTCGGTCCAAAGACCGCTCCACTGGCCCATCTAGGCTCAGTGTCGAAACCTTGGCTCTGATACCAATTTGTAGTGTACTTTTTTGCTTACACAGAGCTTATAACGCATTATGTAACAATCTGTACACGCTCTTCTACATAATTCGTACATGCATTATATAATCACATGCATTCAAGTAATGAAATACATTTAAGCTCAGAGTAAGCATAAGAGTCATTTTAACATAAATAATCTATGGAAAATATATTAATCCAAATGCACAGCAGAATGCATGATCATTTTAATACACAGAGATACAAAACATATTGATAAAATGTGATAAAACATAGTTAGACACTTATCTTGTAACAATGGTGAAATCCACCAACCAAGTGCAGGCCTTCCACGAACCACCCAACCTTAGACCACACTGCTCATCAGCTCAACAGTGGATCACCCCCAAGCTGGGACTAAGCTCCACCCCAAGGCAAGGAATCCTAGCTAGGCTAAGGTTACAGGGAAAACAACACTTAGAATCTGGAAGGATTCTTCCCAGGATGCCATCTTACGCCCACTACTACCAGACCCTCATTCCCCACATGCATGTTCTACCCGGGAGTATACACCTTCACAAGCATATTCCATTGGTGCTAATCTCCCTCTCTAGGTCTCGGCAATAGGCTGGATTAGGAAGTCTTAGAGCCTGAAGCTGGTGCTGGACACTCTCTGGAAGAAACCTCTTCCAACCACATCCACCTCCCTCACCTAGAGAGAGGTCACACACAAGTTCAGTCACCACCTGCACTCGACAGTAATTTACGCGCAATCCATCTCTGCATGACCACCACAGTCAACCAGGAATACAGACTCAGACCTCTCAGAACAAGCTAAGCAATGGCAGCCAGGTCTCACGATGTTAATTTTCGAAATGCCCCACACAAGCAATTTCCACAGGGATTTTTACACATACTCTCTCCCCCCCGGTAGAATGGCAGGTCCCCCTAGGATAGATTCACGCTCTGGTTGTCGAGAATGTGTGACAGACAATCCACGCAAGGGTCAACGCAGGTTCGGACAGTTCAGAGGATGTACGAGGGTTTCTCTGCATGAGTCAGACCTGTTCCCTTATGGAAATTCGTGAGTCGAAATGGAGGAGGAACCCCCAACACGGCTCATCTTGGCCTTTTATTGCATGCGCCAGGGTTGACACTTGTCACCCATGCGACTGCATGCATTCCTTCAGCATGCCTGCCTCCCACCATTTGGAAAAACACATGTCCTTCCAAAAAGGACTTAGGTTAAAACATATAATGCACATATGTTTTTGGAATAATATTAAAATATTATTCCCAAGGCTTAAGCCCCCTAGGCTCAACACTTAGCCCCTTTTCCCACCTTCAACCCCTAATTCCTTGCCCACTCTGTGGATGCTCAGTCCCCCTTCACTCATTCATCGTGGTCGGTCTGCACCTGGCAGTGTTTATATTTATTAATTGTTCTGTTTACATACAAGTACAACAACAGGCTCCTGGCCTTCAACACTTAGGCTCCCTGGCCTAACAAACACATAAGCCTACCGGCTTATACAAAACTTGGCTCACCGACCTATAGAACATGTTTACAATTCATTTCATATATCATGGTTTGCAATGGGGCTCGGCCTTGGGGACACTACAGGGGCCATGCACAACAACCAAATATTGAGGGAGAGGTGTGGAAGCAGCCTTTCCACAACCTACTAGCACTCCTGTCGTGGCTCGAATTGTAGGTTAACGATTACCTAGTTCGATAGATCCACGATGTCGTGAGGAAATATTGAGATAGTCACTCACAAAGATTCTAAGGGGCGCACAATAAGGTAAGGTCCTTATTACCTATATGCCCTTAGTCTCTCACAAGGTCTCCTGATGGAGTATTGACTCCAAGGGTTGGACAACTACCAAAATCATTCAAAGGTGAGTGGCACCCTTGGAGCACATAGTTCATCTTGAAGGGAACGTTGCATAATTAAAACTTAAACAAAGGCGAGTGGCACCCTTGGAGCATGTAGTGCGTCTTGAAGGGCACATTGTATAATTAAAACTTAAATAAAGGTGAGTGGCACCCTTGGAGCATAGAGTGCATGTAAAAGGGAACGTCGAGATTTTTAATAAAGGTGAGTCAATGAACCTAGGTGCCTAGAAAACAATTTTTGTTTTGACATTGTTGGACTTAAATAAATATATGAAATGACTAATTTTTTTGTTTTTTGTAAGTTAGAGTTTGTATTGAATCCTATCAAAAAAGTTATAACTGTCTATAGTTCCAAATCCTACTTGGCAGCGGTGCTCTTCTGGGAAACCACCACTACCACTTGTCCAAAAAATAGGGATGTAACATGCAAAAAGAGACTTTGATGCCACGCAGGGCAAGGTGTTGATTACTAGACTGAAACATAAAGAAAAAATGCAGGCCAGCCTCCCATGGCTGTCGGGAAATGAAAGAAGACAGACACCTGAAACATGAAATAACTTAAAAACCTGGACCGAGCCTTGGCTCGGCATAGACTTGACACTCCTATGATTTTCCCTTGTCGCGGTCCACGATATATTTCTGGAGGTCCTGAAGGAAGGAAATCAAAATGTCCATACAGCTCCAATGTTCTGCGTCCTTGCTCTATAGATCAAGAATAACTGACTTGACCTCCCCCAGACCCTTTTTGAGGTCGCTCAATGTGTCCATGATCGTTGCTCGATCTTCACGCCTGTCACAAACAGGGCGGGGAGGGGCAGACAATGGAGAATCAGAAGAGGAGGAAGGAGAAAAAATGAGAGTGTAGGTGGTGGGGGGGAGTGGCGAATGGGAGATGGAGGAGGTGGAGGCTGGCGAGGAGGGGAAGGTGGAGGAGGTGTCAAACCCAACGAGTCATTGAGGGTATCAAACCACTCAATTCTACAGGCATAGGGGTTCGAGAGTGGGGAGAGGTCAGGGGTGGTCTCATGAAGTGGGGGTGCAGGGATAGGAGTAGCCACAGGAGCTAAGAGAGGTAATATTTCAGCTTCAAGAGGAGGGTCATGGGTGGGTGGCTCCCTACCCCTGGCCACATACCAGGAGGATCCTCTTTTGGCCTTGACTCTAAGGCGGGGCATGGAGGTAGCAAGCGACGACATGGGATAGAAGACGTAGAGGATCAAAATACCCTGAGAAGAGGTGCACGAGGATGGAGTCCTTGTATTCGAGTGGAGGTCACACCAGAGGAAGGGCACAATCCTGGAGAAAATGAGAACCAGGGAGAGCTGGTCATGGAAACAGTGAGGGGACAAATGAGGTTTAGTGCGCCTAAGCTAGGATTTAGGAAATCTAGTGTGAATGATCGGATGTGACTGAGAGAGCATCCTGCACGGTGCCATGAAAACTCTCATGTTGCAGAGCTTCCAAATCGTGCAGTAGGCTGGTTGCGACTGAAGTTTGGAGAGTGACGACAGATGTTTTAAATCCATGAGGTGACGGAAGTGGGGGGGTAGGTATGATCGAGTGCCAGGTGGCCTCCCCGTGGTCTTTCCACCTATTGAGCTTAGAAGCACCCCATTCAGGGTTAAATGAGTAATTTTTTTTTAATTATAAAATTCCCTTAAAAAATTCTAAGCCTAGTTTAAAAATTTGAGCCTAAGTTTAAGTGGGTAAGAAGACTGAAAAAATTAAATTATAAATTTAATAAATGGTGGGGGATGAAGAAAAATAAAGTTGGAATTGAAAGAGTAAAAATTTATATCTAAAGATTAATTAGAAAAATGTGTGCAAAAGAATACCAAATTGGAACTAAGATAAGAAAGGAAATAAATGTAAAAAGGAATGTGAAAGCATAGAAAGGAATATAGTCTAGTCTAACTAAAGAAATTTTCTAAATTAAACACAACTAAGTCTTAGAAAGACGCCAATCATTAAAAAGGAAATAGAGGGAATAAAGGGACAACTAGGAGTGATTTTAGGAGCGCTTTTAGGACGGGTGAGGGAAATTGACATTTAATTAAAATAAATGGTGAATTTATTGGTGAAACTAAGGGAACGAGTGACAAGTGTATGGGGGGGAGTAACTCCTAATTAATTTTTAATAAAATGAATTGAGCATGCAATGGCAAGTGGATTAAGATAAATTCTATAAAATAAATGGCTGAGAAGAGGAATGGAGGATGACGTGTATGCGTAAAGTTATGATTCCGGAATTTCTTTGATTGATTTTACTTGTGAGAGTTGGGATACCCATCTTGAGAGAGAGAGTGGTAGCTCGACCTTGCGAGGCGATCTGAGAGCTAGAGTTTTCTAGTGGTGTTAGTGTGTGGCCACTTTGTGGCTCAATGGGATAAGGGGGAAGAAGAGTACCCCTTGCATTGGCTGTGAGGTACATGTGAAGTCTTCACAGTTGGAAAGCAGGGAGATGGATGGAGTGCAAGCGCAAGAGGACCTCTTCGAATCCTTGTCATCGGTGACGATAATCTCTTTCAATTTAAATTGTAATCGTTGAATCACATGTGTATGGTTATTTTATTTTCTTCTACTTGCTACTGAATTATTTTCTCATGGGGTTGAATGGATTATATGTTTTTATAGTTTTGTGGGGTAAATGTAATTAAAGAACCATGATAGATAATTTTTGAGTTATTGACGGATGTGTAATATGGGACAGAGATCTTCTAGTATTGCTACCTTTCATTTTTATTTTATGATCATTGGGAGCTCCTGTCATTGTCTTCTTATAACCCTTGTATTCCATTAATTGAAATATGTTGCTTTATATACTGTAATCAGAATGTGTTTTCCTTCTACCTTTGTTTAGGTCTGTTCTTAGTCTTCTTACCTTGATGAATGAAACTTAACAACTACAATGAATGGGAGCTCTTCAAAGGGATTTCATTGTATAAACTTCTTATCATTTAGGATTGATTTCATGATAGCTTGACAGTCCCGCTTGATGTGTTTTGGCATAGAAAGAGGACATTATTTTCTGGGTTAGACCCTCGCCAGTGGCTGAGGGTTGTTGATAACTTGGAATGATTTGTGATTAATAAAACTTGTAGTACCGAGCCACCATTTCTAAACTAGTTGTCCCCTTTTTCAAAAACTTTAACCAGTTTCATTTTCATCTTCCCGATGTAAAATGAGTGTTGGGGAGAGGGATTCACATGGGTGAAGGATATATTAACTTTTCAGCAAACTCACCTGCGCAGTTGATTCGGTGAGCTGGGTTCCTATAGAACCCAATCTTGGGACCATCGAATGTGTCTTCCTATAGGTGTCCTTTAGAAGCATCGAAAACTGGTAAGGAAATCCACAGGATTCCTAGTAACAATGGATTTGAACAATCTAATGCGTTGGGGGGATTTCACAGTAGAATGTTTGTCAGTACAGGAATATATGTTTTCCAAATGCTTATTTAATAATTACTTTAGAGTGTTGCGTATGTGTTATATTCTTTTCATGTGTGTGTGTGGGCACGTTAGATATGACAATTGCCTCTGACGATCCCTCGTATTAGTGCTTTGTTTGTGTCATGTGCGCTGGNTCCCATTCTTCCATCTTCTCTTTTGATGTAGCATTTGCTTCCAAAAACTTTGAAGTGCTTCACATTTGTTGGTCTTCCTTTCCATAGCTCGTAGGGAGTTTTTGTTGGGTATGTGTTATATTCTTTGCATGTGTGTGTGTGTGTGGGCGCGTCAGATATGACAACTGCGTGCGCTAGGCGCTTTCCTAGGGGGGTCCCAGGGGGGGGCAGGTATGCCCCCCCTTGGTTACGCGCAGCGTTCGGGGCAGCACCCCGAATTTTTTTTTGGGGCGGTTTTTGCTATTTTTAGCGGTTTTGTAAATTAATCCCAGATTAAGGGATTAGGGTTTTGGTATCTACAGAATACCTAAAAACATTGTATATATTGTATGGTGAATGGTGAAATTCGAGATAATNAAAACTTACATGTGGTATCAGAGCTCATTTTTGGCTTCGGAGGGACACCTTTGTTGTTGAGGGTTTGGCTCGGTCTTGATAGATCAAGTTTATATTGGGTCTGTGATAAACCTGGGTTTAGTGGGAGCTTTTGTAGTGGAGATTGGAGTATAGAAAGAGGAATGGTGAGCTCATCTAGAATCAAGATAGAGAAGTTCAACGGTAAAAACTTTGAGCTATGGAAGCTAAAGATGGAGGACATTCTTGCAGACAAAGAACAATGGATCGTTGTGGATCCTGGTACACAACCTACCAATACACAAACTACCAGTACAATACCTACTGGTATGTTGAAGGAAGATTGGGAGAAGTTGGATAGAAGAGAAAGGAGTACTATTCTACTATGCTTGGTAGATTCGGTTTTGTTGAATGTCTCGGGAGAATCTATAGCTAAGGAACTATGGGATAAGTTGGGGAATTTGTATCAATCAAATTCCCTGGTAAACAAGTTGTTTCTTCGAAAGAAGTTGTATCATCTTAGGATAGAAAATGGAGATTCTATGACAGAACATATAAATGCCTTTAATACTCTGGTAAGTCAACTTGTCTCTGTTAATATTACGATTGCAGAAGAAGATAAGTGTATTACTTTGTTATATTCTTTGTCAGACTCTTGGGATAATCTGGTTGTAGCAATTGGTATTACCACTCAATCTACATTGAAGTATGAGGATGTAGTTTCATCCTTGTTATCTGAAGAGATGAGGCGAAAACGCATGGATAGTCATAGCACCGATGCTTTATTTGTAAGAGGTCGTACCCAAGACAGGAACCCTAATAAGCCTTCGGGGTGGAGATCTAAATCTACAGGTAGATCTAAGTCTCTAGGAATATCTTTGAGGAAATGATGGAAGTGTGGTAAAACAGGGAATTATAAGAAAGATTGCAAGTCTAAGAAGGTTGAAAAAGGAGGTGATGTTTACCTAGAATCTACAAGTACACATGCAGACCATGATGTATGGTTGATCGAATCAGGTGCATCATACCATATGACTCCTCACACAGAGTGGTTCTCTGAATATNGTATTTGGAAAGAACACTTGCAAGATGGTACAAGGAGAAATGGTGTTGATGAGGGGAGTTCGTTGTGGAACTCTATACAAGTTGTTGGGAAGCACTTATACTAATGGTTGTAACAGTTCCATTGTCCCTGAACAGAGAAATAAAGAATACAAGACCAATATTGTCCCTGGAAAGAAGACCATGCTGTGGCATCAAAGACTGGGACATATTAGAGAAAAGGGCCTTCGAACACTACACGGTAAAGGTATGGTTGAATGTATGTCTAATTGCACTCTGGATTTTGATCTCTGTGAACATTGCATATATGGTAAATAGAATCGAGTAAGATTCCCATCTAGTGCTACAAGAGCAAAGGGGATCTTAGAGTTGATACACAGTGATGTGTTTGGACCTGTTCCTATTCCATCCCTAGGTAAATTTTTGTATTATGTTTCATTCATAGATGATTTTTCAAGGAACACATGGATTTATTTTCTTGGAAAGAAATCTGAGGTATTTGATAAATTTAAAGAGTTTAAGGTTCTGGTAGAAAAACAGACAGAGAAGAAAATAAAGGTATTGAGAATAGATAATGGTGGAGAATTCTGCGGAAATGAATTCGAAGAATTCTATAAGAAGTGTGGTATAGCAAGGCAAAAGACTACTCCATACACTCCTTAGTAGAATGGATTTGCAGAAAGGATGAACAGGAAACTGATGGAAAAAGCAAGGAGCATGCTTAGCGGTGTCGGGTTAGGACAAGAATTCTAGGCAGAGGCAGTGGGTACAACATGTTACCTAGTTAATCGATCACCTTCATCAGCGTTGGATGATAAAAGTCCACATGAGGTATGGTCTAGAAAGAAACCCTCTCTTCAACATCTTAGAGTGTTTGGTTGTCATGCTTATGTACATGTTCCAAAGGAAAATAGAAGTAAGCTGGATAAAAAGGTTGAAAAGTGTATCTTTATTGGTTATAAAGATGGTGTGAAAGGTTATAAGCTTTGGAACCTAGAAACCAAGAAATTTTTTTACAGTCAAGATGTTGTTTTTAGAGAGGTAAAAGATGTGTCCAAACAGGAATTCCTACCAATGCAAGATGAACATGAGAAAATAGAGATTGAGTTGGATGATGCAAAATATGAATCATCTGAAGAAGAGGAAGCATACGAAGAATAAGAAGAACCTCATACCCCAATATTGAGGAGATCAGTGAGAGATAGAAGGCAACCAAAAAGGTATAGTCCACCTGATTTTTGTTCCAATTTTGCTTTATCTATTACTGATGATGATCCCAAANNNNCCCTCTTGAACAAAAACTCATCAATTAACATTCAACATTTATTCATTATCCATTGTTGTCATCTATAACCAGTTAGATGTGAGCACATATCAGCAACATATATCAGCAATATATCATCAACAAGTCATCACCACAATGAACACAAAGAACACAAGATGTATGTACAATTTTCTTTTATTACGGACTTCAATCCTTGGGGTTTATCAGCAACAGCTGAATAGAGTACAACTCTACAAGAGAACTAGCTCTATATGCAAGACTCATCTTACATTCTCAGCACCAACTGAGATGAGGCAACAATCCTCAACATATATCAATCTGTCAACAGGTACGTGACCTGTCAGTAGTGGAGCCCGCATGTGCACGCACCCTGGCTCACTATAGCCCGCGTGTGAATGTGGCCAGTGTATAATGCAACAAGTGTATGCTTCTAAGCAACTAGGGTTTTTCTTTTCTTCACATGCTCAGATCCTCTGCAACCTGCAATCACTTTCTCTTCTGTCTTCCACTGTCCAAACTGACCCCACAGCCAGTCACAACACATCCAATCTCTCCAATAGCTTGCTCATGCTCCACAAAAAATCAATATGAATGTTGTATTAACCATGTATAAACAACTAGTATACCATAGAAATCATGTCACTACTGAATCACAAGAGTGTTGCTCACTCCATCAACCAAATCAACCAAACTGAACCACATCATAGAATCCATACCAAGAATTCCCTAAGCAT
>JASDQU010109080.1:74564-86909 GCA_032191745.1 Picea mariana
AGAATACCTTATGAAGTGGTCGGAGGCATAATCAATTGAAAAAGTGGTAGAAAGAATTATTTATGAGAACATCATCACTATATTTGGCTATCCACTTACACTAATAACTGATTAGGAGACCCATTTTATCAACAACACTATAGAAGTACTCATGAAATATTTTTTTATTGATTATAACAAGATCTCCCCCTATCACCCACAAGCCAGTGGAGTAGTTGAATCATTCAATAAAACCTTATCCAAAGGACCCACCAAAATGTGTAATATCGACAGAGATGATTGGGATGGCATGGTGTCTTCTATTCTTTGGTAATACATAACTGCTTATAAGAAGTTGACTAGTTAGACACCATTTAAATTGGTATATGGAAGAGAAGTAGTTGTCCCACTACACTTTACAACTGATGTTGATAGGGTGGATACAGTATTAAATTTGACTCAACACAAGATAGGGAGGATCGACTATACCAACTTTATAAACTAGAGGAAGAAAGAAAGATACCACTCCACCATTAAGAAGTCTATAAACAACAATAAAGGAGTGGCATGACATAAGTTTGAGGAAAAAAGGAAATTGAAATTGAAGACCTTTTGCTTCTATATGAAAAAAAAATAAAAAGAAACCCAAGGAAATTGGAAACAACCTTGCTTGGCCCCTATGTAATTTACGATATAAGGAAAAATGGATCAGTGAAACTTAGGAAAATTCAAAGGAATTTGTTGCACAAGATAGTTAATTGTGCCAAGTTGAAGAGGTACCTTCTATAAATATTGTAAAAATAAGAAGAGGATGAACAAAATGCTCAATGGAAAAAACCATCGTGGTGTCATTGAGCAGGAGTATGTCTGAAAATAAGCTTTTTGGCAGGTATATTCTTCGAAAAAAAATAGAAGGAAAATATAAGTCTAGTGGTGAAAACCATTGTGGCACCACTAAGATAGAGTTTTATTGAAAACTAGATTAACTAGTGGGTAACCACTTGGAAAAATAATAATAACAATAAAACAACAACAACAACAACAATAATAACAAAAATGATAACAATTTGATTAAAGTGGTCGATTATGGCAAGTTGGATGAATGACTGTCAAAAAATTGGTATTCAAAATTTTAACCTTAACCACCACAACCAACAAGAAGACTGGAATTCAAAGATCATGATAGTCCATTGGGATCTAATGCAAAAGGATGAAATTTATAGTGACAAAGAAAGTGAACATGCATGGGATCGACATGAGAATGATAGAGATGAAATGAGAAGAGGAAAGGAAATGTTGATAGAAGGGAAGAATTACCAGCACAAACAAGGTCATATACCAACCAAATATCAATACACTGACGAAATATGGAAGAAAAATGATAGGTGAACCGATGGGAAACAATGAATAAAAGGTCGAACGAGAATCGACAAATTAGAGGGAAAAAATGGAATGAGGCTTGATCGGTTGTAGAGAAAAATTCAAATGAAGACAAAATGATTGCATCAATAACTAGGGTAGACTACATAGACTACACTTAATACACATTGTGAATGAGGCACACCATTGGATGGACATTCACAAGAGAAACCAACACATAGAAACCACACAATTGGCTATAAATAGAGATGAAGGGATTGATAAAACATTCAAAGGTGAAGTGTTATAGAATAATAGGGATAAAATATTAAGAGTAGAGAGAAATTGGGATGAGAAAAATTTGAAACCAAGAGTCGACCTAAGCAAAAACATGCCACAAAAAATGAGGGGTGCAATCCCACTAGCATCGACAACTTCCAAATCTAAAACTATCAAGCCAAGGATGAAGAAGATATTTGATAAGCACCCAATCTCATAATTGTAAGCAAGAATGGACAAAATTAGGAATGCAAGAATGGATTAAATAAACTACAATTTCCACTAGAAAATTTACAATAAGTGGGTAGTCAGCAAGGGGGAATGGAGAGATGAAATGTTGATGTTGGAGAAAGTGAAGATTAGGTCATATCTTAGGGATCCACAAATTGTAGGATTTGGATTTGAAGGGTTGAAGGGGGAAGAAAATAAATTTATAATCAGTTGATATCACAAAGGAAATATTTGGTTATATGACTTGGTCAAAATAACTTGAGAATTGATTTGATGAATCATGAGGCTTCCACATACATGTGAAAGTATCCCCAAGACAACCAAGCCCTTGGAATGGATTGCAAAGTTCATAGGGACCATAAATTCCAATAAATAAAAAGGTTTGGTCATTATCCAAGTGAAACAATAATAGGTGAAATGGACTTGCATCATCATGGCCCTTTGCTTGAATAGTTCTAATCAAGCCTCAAACCATCATAAATATGCTAGAAGCCATTAGGAACACAGTTGAGGAAGGGATGACTTACAATTGTGTAGAGGATCCACCAGTGTATTCAAGACCAATTATGAATAATGTTATGAGTTGGGTAAAGCTATTATATACCTACATTTACTTATACTTGCTACCATTCCAAGAATATTCCCAGCCAAAGAAGTTGTATTCACATTTCCAAACACACTGATGTGGAATTTCCAATGTTTTTCCTAAGGATGGAAGGGAAAAACCAATGAATACACACCACAACATATGTTCTTACAATGGGTGAAGAGCTTAAAATCTACATGCAACAAATGGAGAGTCCCACAAAATTTTAGAAGAAACTTACCACCCATGGTACAACTTTAGTTGAACCTTAGTGATACGAAAGTATGGTACTTGCACGGAGTCAAAGGAGAACCAAAGGAGCTTGAAGTTTACCCAAAACTTGACAAAAAATTTGCAAAATTTTCAAATAATCAAATATTTTTTACAAAATCCCAAAAGTATCTCGCGGGGTACCAAAAGAAATAACCACACCACTGATAGACCGAGAGTTGGAGGAAGAAAATGAAACTATAGTTTTTACTATACCTTTATTTATAGATGGAGTGACCTTGAAAAAATCCCTAACAAAGAAAGCAATAGGAAAGTGTTTGCAAGTATTTCATGTATGTTATCTCATGTGGCAGAGTTGATACTAGTCATGTCAGGTGTAAAAGTTGATAGTTGATACCAGTGGATTCATCATTTAATCTTCTATCCAATGGTGTTGATGTCTTCTTATAATTTTAATTTATTTTCTTCTAAAACTTACACCAACTTCTTCTTTTTTTTCACACTTATGAAGGGTTCAAAGAAAAATCAATAGCATAAAAACTACACAACCAAAAAATCATAAAAAATATGGATGCATTCTACATATGTTTCCTCTTCAAAATGGTTTTTCATTTTATGAAAACGAAATAAATTTTTTTGTTGGGAACACAAAGGTGTATAAAATGAAATTCAAATAGTAATTTCTCAGATTGTGTGTGTGTGTGTGTGTGTGTTTCCAAAAAAAAGAGTGCGCTACTACATTCTTTGTATATTGTACTCCTATAAAAAAAAATTTAAAAGTATACATTGAATGTTGAATTAGGTGTTGGGAACAAAGTCATTTTGAAAAAATGTAGTTTGAAAAGATACCACAATTCCCTACACATTGTTTTTTATTGCACATTAAAATTCACAAGTCATATATGATGTTCATGCTAATATTAGGATGAATATTTGAGTATCATTGGTAAGATCACAAAAGACATCCTTCATCACACTACTTAAAAATGACAAACTAGTCCTAGTCCTCTTTATGTGGAAATTCTTACCCAATTTCAATAAAAGATTTGTTGGAAGTTATAATTTCTCTTCATTGATAAAAACTTTGATCATAAAACTATGTCCTTAAAAAAATTGTCTCATTCAAAATTCACCCAATTCATAGTAATTTTGAAAATATAATAAATTCGTAAAAAAATTAAATTTATTCACTTGTTAACTCACTCCTATAAACAATTTTTTTTTATTGACATCTATGATAAACATAATATATAACGTATAATGTATACTTTCATAGTTGATATTCATTACTATAGTTTAATATGACTTATTTATTAAACATTATGTATGATATGTGACAAGTTATCCTCAAGAGTGTGGTCTTTGGAGTTTGTATTAACACAATCAGAAAATGAAGTTCAAAATCCTCCTAGTAAGTGAATGCTATGAAGCCTGGTGTATTATAAATACTTAAATATTGAATTTTAATTATTCAACCATTTTAGATATCAGATTTGTTACTCAAGATTTAAAAAACCATAACACGTGTCCCCAGTTTCTTTTATATATCTACCATTTTATACCAATCAAATTGCTTTACTTCCATATATATAGATTGCCAAAAATAGAGATCAATAATTAATTATCTTCTCCTATTTTATATTTTAACATTAAGGGTGTTGATTAAGGTTGGTTGTCATTGATGTCAACCCTTGAAGACCCNTCATTTTATGAAAACGAAATAATTTTTTTTTGTTGGGAACACAAAGGTGTATAAAATGAAATTCAAATAGTAATTTGTCAGATTGAGTGTGTGTGTGTGTGTGTTTCCAAAAAAAGGAGTGCACTACTACATTCTTTGTATATTGTGCTCCTATAAAAAAAAATTGAAAAGTATACATTGAATGTTGAATTAGGTGTTGGGAACAAAGTCATTTTGAAAAAATGTAGTTTGAAAAGATACCACAATTCCCTACACATTGTTTTTTATGGCACATTAAAATTCACAAGTCATATATGATTTTCACCCTAATATTAAGATGAATATTTGAGTATCATTGGTAAGATCACAGAGGACATCCTTCATCACACTACTTAAAAATGACAAACTAGTTCTAGTCCTCTTTATGTGGAAATTCTTACCCAATTTCAATAAAAAAAATTGTTGGAAGTTATAATTTATCTTCATTGATAAAAACTTTGATCATAAAACTATGTCTTTAAAAAAATTATCTTATTTAAAATTCACCCAATTCATATTCATAGTAATTTTGAAAATATAATAAATTCATTAAAAAAAAAATAATAATAATAATTATTTACTTATTAACTCACTCTTATAAACAAATTTTTTTTATTGACATCTATGATAAACATAATATATAATGTATACTTTCATAGTTGATATTCATTACTATATTTTAATATGACTTCTTTATTAAACATTATGTATGATATGTGACAAGTTATCCTCAAGAGTGTGGTGTTTGGAGTTTGTATTAACACAATTAGAAAATGAAGTTCAAAATCCTCCTAGTAAGTGAATGCTATGAAGCCTGGTGTATTATAAAATAATTAAATATTGAATTTTAATTATTCAACCATTTTAGATATCAGATTTGTTGCTCAAGTTTTAAAAACCCATAACACGTGTCCCCAGTTTCTTTTATATATCTACCATTTTATACCAATCAAATTGCTTTACTTCCATATATATAGATTGCCAAAAATAGAGATCAATAATTAATTGTCTTCTCTTCTTTTATATTTTAACATTAAGGGGCATCCTTAAATAGTGAACTTTCAAATTCCATATATAGTGAACTACCAAAAATAGAAGACAGAAAAATCTCTTTTAATTGTCAACAACTAATTGGGAACAACTTAACAACATGTAATAGTTAATTGTTACAAATTGTGGAATATTTTGGTTCCATGCAAGATGGATCTCTATTTTAAAACGTTTTGAAAGAAATATGTTAGACCTTGCTTCTTGGACCCCAAAAAATGTCATTGCATGCCCAATAAAGGCTCTGTAAGATTTCAGATGGTTTTTTGGACCCAATTTTCCAAATTTAGACCTGCTGCTAAAATGGCTCTACAAGTTGATTCCTCTAATTTTTTCCACCCAGAAAGTACTGAGATAGATGAAAAATTATATAATGATCCAATATAGATCATACCTACACATTTAAGGAGGATTTTGGTCCCCAAAATATTTATTGAATGAGGTGAGAAAATTTCCCTCTAACTTCTCCCTGTAGTACCATTTTGTCTTGCCTAGAAGTTGTCCTTTCAATGAAATCTGTCAAAGTCCATGCTTCCTTTATCTTGTAGTTATAAATCTCTTCTTCAAAAGGATTTCCTCTACCAACTCTACCTAATCATCTAGTGCTAAGTCCTCTATGGTAGGTAGGACCTACTCCTCCTCTTCATCCAATGCGGAAGGCTCATAGAGTTTCAAATTCTTCTAATTCACTACTGAGTAAATGTGCATGTATGGGGGTAGATTGAGTCTATAGGCATTATTTTACACCTTCTCCAATACCTCCAAAGGGCCATACCGTAGAGCCTTGATCTTCTGAATAGGGCCATGTAGTCTTTCCTTGTTCAATTGTAACCAAAATTTGTCTCCCACTTTGAATTTTTTTGTTTGTGCTAATCATGTCATGCCTTGTACCTTTCCTATGAATTCTTCAATGTCTCTCTTACTTGTCAATGGATCTACCTAATATTTTTGAAAAAATTCTTTGCTTTTAATTCTTCTCTTGTGGTGTCTTCCCTCACTACTTCTTGTTGTCCATAAACAACATCTAAGGGTGAAGGAAGAAAATACCCAAAACAAGTTTCAAAACGGGGATTACCAGTAGAAGTGTGGACCCATTTGTTATAATAGTGTTGAATATAGATCAAATTTTCAACTTAGGTGTTCAGATGCTTCTGATTGTAACCCCTCAAAAGTTGCACCAAAGTCATATTTACTACTTCTTTTTTCCCATCTTTCTATGGATGGAATGATATAGATCTCTTCATCTTCATTTCCATATTCTACCAAAGTGTAGTACAAAAAGAATTGATAAATATTGTATCCCTATTTGAGATGATGATCCTTGGTATCTCAAAGTGCACATATACTTGTTCAAAGAACATGTTTGTTGTTCCTTGTCCTATGATGGTCTTTTTGCAAGGCATAAGAATGCACATCTTTCTGAACCTATCAACTACCACCAAAATATAGTCATGTGCCTTCCTGGTTGTTGGTAAACCTCCCATAACATCCATGGAATTTTTTTCCCAAGGTCGAGTGGGTATAGGTAAGGGATGGTATAGACCTTTCTTTCTCTTGTTGGGATTTCTAGTACAACAAAATATACATCCTCTAATATATTGTGCTACATATTCTTTCATTCTAGTCCAGTACACATACCTTTGTAAGTCAACAATTATCTTCCCAACACCAAAATGTCATGCAACATTGGATGTATGATCCTCTCTAATAAGCTGCAATCTTTCACCTTTAGGAACATAGATATTGTTTATCTTGTAGAGCAACCCATTTTGGAGATCATACTCATCCTTGAAGTTACCTTATTCTATATGAATTTGGACCTGTAGCTATTGAAACACCTCCTCAAAGTCCTCATATTCTGTGTATGCCTCTCTATATGCATCATGGGTAAATTGATCCATGTGCATCAGTGTTCCCAAAGTTGTAATATTGGATGTGGGTGGCCTTGAAAGCATGTTTGTCAACCTCTTTTTGATACCCTTCTTATACTTGATAACTAGATGAAAATGTTGCAAAACCCTTATCCACTTGTAATGTCTGGTTTGTTGTAGCTTACTTAGGGCATGTATATACTATAACGACTGGTGATCTATGTGGATGATGGTTGACTTGCTCATCAGATAATTCTTCCACTTCTTGATAGCTTGAACCAGGGCATAGAGTTTCTTGTCACATGTAGGGTAGTTGAACTTCCCCATGAAATATTTCATAATGATAGCATACAATCCTTTCTCCTTGCATCAAAACTACTCCCATGGCATACCCACTTGCATCCATGTCCACTTTAAAAGGATTTTGCAAGTTTGGTAATGTGAGAAGTGGTGCCTGATTTATTTGTCTTTTCAGCTCATAGAAATCCTTATGTTGATTCTTCCCCCATTGGAAACTCTTACCACTCATTGTTATGGCATGGAATAGTGCAACTACAACTAAAAATGAAGAAATTAACTTCCACAAGTACTATGATATCCCGACAAAGATCCTAACATCAGTGAAACTTGTAGGAACTGACCATTTTATGATGGCCTCAATCGTTGCAGGGTCTATCTTGAGTTCCCATCCACCGATCACATACTCCAAATGCACCAATGAATGTTGACAAAACTCACATTTCATGAGGTTAGATAATAGTTTGTTCTTTTTTAGGGTCTCTAACACCTGCATAAGATGTGAGATGTGCTCTTCCAAGGTAGATCTATAAACAAATATATAATCCAAATATACTATAACAAATAGATATAAATATGGGTGTAGTGCATCATTCATCAATCTCATAAATGTAGCTGGTGCATGATTTCATAAGCCAAATTTCATGACCAACCATTCATACAGACCTTGCCTTGTCTTGAAGGTAGGTTTCCATGTGTCTTCTTCTTTGACATGTACCTAGTTGTATCTTGATTTCATATCCAACTTGGTGAATTACTTGGAATGATGCAATTGGTCTAACAAATCATCGATCCTGGGTAGAGGGTACTGACTCTTGAGTGTAATCTTGTTTGTATCTCTATAATTGATACGCATCCGCCAAGTCTCGTCCTTCTTGGATACTATATTGATAGGTGACCCACAAGGTGAGGTGTTCAGTCGAATCACTCCCCACTCCAATAGATTGTGCAACTTCTTCTTTACTTCATTTACTTCTAGAAAAAACTTTGTATACAACCTAATGTTCGACAATGGGAAGTATGGAAAGAAGTGTATTTCATGCTTCACTTTCCTCTTGGGTTGTATCCCTTTAGGCTCTTGGAACACTCCTATGTATGCATGTAGAAACTCATCCAACTAATGTTTCTTCTCTTTAGTACACTCTTTCAGGTATGCATTTACTCTTATCAACTCATCATCATACTGATTTTCTCTTAAGAGAAGTGAAACATATTTCTTATTGGAACTAACCAAATTATTGTCTTTGTTGGCACTTACTAGTGAGATATTCAATTTACCTTTGTCTGTGTTGATTGTGCAGGACTTCCCATCCTTGATCAAGTGGTACCAGTTGGCTCTCCACATGAATATTACATCCCTCATATAGATGTAGGGGCTCAAAAACACTACACCACACACGTACAGGGGTACTACATCCAACACCACTTTATCAATAAAACCTTCACTTACATAAAATTTAATCTTACACTATTTTGTTACTTTGATATCTGCATCCTTGTTTACCTAACCCAGTGGATAGGGGCTAGGATGATTGCGAACCTCCACTCCAATATTGTTGACCAAATTCACCCTAATATTATGATGAATATTTGAGTATCATTGGTAAGATCACGAAAGACATCCTTCATCACACTACTTAAAAATGACAAACTAGTCCTAGTCCTCTTTTTGTGGAAATTCTTACTCAAATTCAATAAAACATTTGTTGGGAGTCATAATTTCTCTTCATTGATAAAATTGATCATAAAACTATGTCCTTAAAAATTTTGTCTCATTTAAAATTCATCCAAAACATAATAATTTTGAAAAAATAATAAATTCATAAAAAAAATCAAATTTATTCACTTATTAACTCACTCCTTATATAAACAATTTTTTTTTTATTGACATTTGTTGGTCACTATAATTGCTTATTTAACTAAATAATCAAGTGCTACATAAATTGTCAACCCAGGGAAGTCTATTATTTCAAAGGTAACCACGCACTATATATGCTCAATCTCAAAAGCAACCTAGTGTTGTAGTTAAAACATATTAATCACACTTTGCCTTGAACAAACTGAAGTTCTAACTTGAATTACAGGAAAGAAATCTACCTATTGCAGAGTTCAATGTTTAAAAAAAATAACTGTTCAAAGAATCCTGGATTACATTAAGAAAATAACAACTTGGAAAAGAAATCCTTCAAGACACTACACAAGGAAAGACCAACTATTCTATAACCAGAGAACAGGACCCTATTCCCAAAGCAGGAATCTTCAACACCTGTTTCCGATCACCACACTTTTATGAACTCATTGCTGATTGAAATGATTGACACACTCTGAAGACTAACTATCTCTAACAGAGAACATGACCCTATTCCCTAAGAAGGAAACTTCAGCACCTGTTTCTGATTAGCACACTTTCATAAACTCATCATCAAGTGAAATAATTGACATGCACTGAAGGCTAACTATCCTTAACAGAGAACAGGACCCTATTCCCTAAGCAGGAAACTTAATCACATGTCCCTGATTATCAAACTTTCATGAATTCACCAAACATGATTGCTAACTAGAATGATTAACAGTTACTCAAGCATGAATCATATGAAAACAATGTAACAATCAGTAAAGGAGAGTTTCAACAAGACAGAGTTCAGTAAAGTAGTGTTTCAGCAAAACAGAGTTCAATAAAGTAGTGTTTCAGCAAAACAAAATTTAATCAAGGCATGAACAGAAATAACACTAACACACTATAAAGCTAATGGGTGAATCTTGTGAAGAATGTGGGCCCTCCCTTCTCTCAAGATTCCCCTGAAACGAAAGGAACTAGAGAGAAATGCTCAGAACAGTCTTTTATTCATCTGTCAACTGTATCATATTACAAGTAGAACGCGTCCCTCTCTGTAAAATCCTTTCTTAGTTAAAACAGAAGGTCCTCTCTAATGGTGATTTCCTCTTATTTAAAGAGGAGAATCCCCTTGATACAATTTGATCATCAAATTACATTTGCACATCTGAATCCTATTCTTAGTCAAATCCGATTTCTATACTAGAATAGGGTATCCTAGTCTCCCGTAACAGAATCCTATTACAAGTGCTGAGTGAGGTGTTGTTGCTGCGGATGGAGTAACAACTTCTTTATTTGTCTTCTTGTTACTGTTGTTGTATGTTGTTTCAGCATCGCAAATCGCGGGTTGTTTCAGCCACGAGATTTGCGTTCTGACTGTTTCAACAACTTGGTCTCAGGCAGTGGCGATGGTTAGTGCTAGCTCTAGGTGCGGCTGTCGTGGTCAATGTAACAGTTTTGTGTTGTTGTTTCAGCATCGTAGACCGCGGACTGTGTAACAGCTTCTTCTGTGTGAGTTGTTGTTTCAGCATCGTTGACCACAAACTGTGTAACAGCTTCTTCTGTGTGAGTTGTTGTTTCAGCATCGTTGACCATGAAGAGTGTAGAAGCTTTTGTGTGAGTTGTTGTTTCAGCATCGTGGTCCACAGACTGTAGCAGTTGTTGTTTCAGCATCATAGACCACGGAGAGTGTAACAGCTTCTTCTGTGTGAGTTGTTGTTTCAGCATCGTGGTCCACAGACTGTTTCAGCAACAGGCCTCAATGTTAATCTACAGTTCGAACTTGTTTCAGCACTTATACATCAATGGTTAAGTACGAGAGTAATGTAAAATTATATGAAAAACAAATTAAACATATAGTAAAGAGAAGAGACATTGTATACCTTTGGAAATATAGGGTAAAGTAATAATGAGAGTTTAAATGTGAGTGAAACAAGGGTGTAATGGTGGCCAAAAGTGTGAGCAAAAAGGTACATTGTGTGGTCCTAACATCCCCCCCAACTTAAAATGTTGCATGTCCTCAGGAATCTTTACTCTGAATCAGAGTCTGGATACCGACTCTGAGCATGCAAGTTACTCAAGAAGTAGTTGTGGGAGGTGTTGTCTGTTGGAGCTCTAAACCCTTGAACACGTTGTAACCTTTGCCAAGCTGTTGTTTCGGCCTTCTTGGGAAATTTATAATGGACTTGATATTTCTCTGCTGGCAACCAAAGGATAGGAAAATGAAACTGGTACCCTATACAACTTTCAGCACATTGTTGAACACACTTGATGTAGTTGGGTACCCTGGAGATTTCTATCTCAAGATTAGTGGGGCTAAAAGGATTGTGTTCCTGTCTTTTCTGAGTAGATTGTTGCCAAAACATGTTGTTTTCCTGTAGGGTATCAATCTCTGTTGATTTAATGAAGTGTTGACAATCCTGAAGCATTGTTGTCTATAGTTGTTGAATGTGTTGAGTCATCCCTGGTTTCTTTAAAAACTGATAATACTCTGTAACAAAGGTGGCAGCATTATGTGGTTCTGGCCTTATCCAGAGAAGGCGGTTATCCTCATTATGCTTGGCAGCTAGGAAGTCATCCTGCCATATAATCTGATTGTTGAGGAAGGAGGTGAGTGCCCGAATATGGATGTCACCGACAAGAGGGTTAAGGTTAAGCTGTTGGTTCTCAGGGATGGCCTCATTATGAAAATATGCCTCACAGAGGAGGTGTTGATCCATAGCAGAGGCTTCTGCAAAGGTTTTAACAAAATCTGTTGGATGTAACACTGCATGGGGTCTGCCTTCTGTGATTGATTTGATCTGAAACCATGTAAGTCGTTGCATGAGGAACAAGGAGTAATTGCAGGATGGTTTCCTTGTAGCCAATAGCTTTTGTGCCAAGTCAAATATCAGGAGCAATCTGCCTTTTA
>JASDQU010109080.1:91609-102647 GCA_032191745.1 Picea mariana
GAACACGTCCCTCTCTATAAAATCCTTTCTTAGCTAAAACAGAAGGTCCTCTCTAATGGTGATTTCCTCTCATTTAAAGAGGAGAATCCCCTTGATACAATTTGATCATCAAATTACATTTGCACATCTGAATCCTATTCTTAGTCAGATCCGATTTCTATACTAGAATAGGGTATCCTAGTCTCCCGTAACAGAATGCTATTACAAGTGTTGAGTGAGGTGTTGTTGTTGCGGATGGAGTAACAACTTCTTTATTTGTCTTCTTGTTACTGCTGTTGTATGCTGTTTCAGCATCACAAATCGCGGGCTATTTCAGCCACGAGATTTGCGTTCTGACTGTTTCAACAACTTGGTCTCAGGCAGCAGCGATGGTTAGTGCTAACTCAAGGTGCGGCTGTCGTGGTCAATGTAACAGTTTTTTGTTGTTGTTTCAGCATCGTAGACCGCGAACTGTGTAACAACTTCTTCTGTGTGAGTTGTTGTTTCAGCATCGTTGACCACAGACTGTGTAACAGCTTCTTCTATGTGAGTTGTTGTTTCAGCATCGTTGACCACGGAGAGTGTAGTAGCTTTTGTGTGAGTTGTTGTTTCAGCATCGTGGTCCACAGACTGTAGCAGTTGTTGTTTCAACATCATAGACCACGGAGAGTGTAACAGCTTCTTCTGTGTGAGTTGTTGTTTCAGCATTGTGGTCCACAGACTGTTTCAGCAACAGGCCTCAATGCTAATCTGCAGTTCAAACTTGTTTCAACACTTATACATCAATGGTTAAGTACAAGAGTAATGTAAAATTATATGCAAAATAGATTAAACATATAGTAAAGAGAAGAGACATTGTATACCTTTGGAAAGATAGGGTAAAGTAATAATGAGATTTTAAATGTGAGTGAAACAAGGGTGTAATGGTGGCAAAAAGTGTGAGCAAAAAGGTACATTGTGTGGTCCTAACAACATCTATGATAACCATAATTTATAATGTATACTTTCATAGTTGATGTTCATTACTATAGTTTAATACCACTTCTTTATTAAACATTATGTATGATATGTGACACGTTGTCCACAAGACTGTGGTCTTTGGAGTTTGTATTAACACAATTGGAAAATGAAGTTCAAAATCCTCCTATTAAGTGAATGCTATGAAGCCAGGTGTATTATAAAATACTTAAATATTAAACTTTAATTATTCAACCATTTTAGATATTGGATTTGTTGCGCAAGTTTTAAAAAAGCATAACATGTGTCCCTAATTTCTTTTATATATCTACCATTTTATACCAATCAAATTACTCCAATTCCATATATAGAGATTGCCAAAAATATAGGTCAATAATTAATTCTCTTCTATTATTTTATATTTTAACGTTAAATAGTGAACTTTCAAATTCCATATATAGTGAACTGCCAAAAATAGAAGACATAAAAATATCTTATAACTGTCAACAACTAATTGTGAACAACTTAATAATGTGCAATAGTTAATTGTTACAAATCGTGGAACATTTTGGATGATGGTTGATTTTCTCATCAGATAATTCTTCCACTTCTTGATAGCTTGAACCAGGGCATAGAGTTTCTTGTCACATGTAGGGTAGTTGAATTTCCCCATGAAATATTTCAGAATGATAGCATACAATCTTTTCTCCTTGCATTAAAATAACTCCCATGGCATACCCACTTGCATCTATATCCACTTCAAAAGAATATTGCAAGTTTGGTAATGTGAGAATTGGTGCTTGATTTATTTGTTTTTTCAGCTCATTGAAATCCTTATGTTGATTCTTCCCCCATTGGAAACTCTCACCACTCATTGTTATGGCATGGAATAGTGCAACTACAACTGAAAATGAAGAAATTAACTTCCACAAGTACTACGATATCCCAACAAAGATCCTGATATTAGTGAAACTTGTAGGAACTGACCATTTCATGATAGCCTCCATTGTTGCAGACTCTATCTTGAGTTCCCATCCACCAATCACATACTCCAAATGCACCAATGAATGTTGAGAAAACTCACATTTCTTAAGGTTAGCTAATAGTTTGTTCTTTTTTAGGGTCTCTAACACCTGCATAAGATGTGAGATGTGATCTTCCAAGGTAGATCTATAAACAAATATATAATCCAAATATACAATATCAAATAGATCTAAATATGGGTGCAGTACATCATTTATCAATCTCATAAATGTAGTTTGTGCATGATTGCATAAGCCAAAAATTCATGATCAACGATTCATACAGAGCTTGCCTTGTCTTGAAGGTAGGCTTCCATGTGTCTTCTTCTTTGACACGTACCTAGTTGTATCTTGATTTCATATCCAACTTGGTGAATTACTTGGAATGATGCAACTGGTCTAACAAATCATCGATCCTGGGTAAAGGGTACTGAATCTTGAGTGTAATCTTGTTTATATCTCTATAATTGATACACATTTTCCAAGTCTTGTCCTTATTGGATACTATATTGATAGGTGACCCGCAAGGTGAGGTGTTCAGTCGAATCACTCACTACTCCAATAGATTGTGCAAATTCTTCTTTACTTCATTTACTTCTAGAAAAAACTTTTTATACAACCTAATGTTCGGCAATGGGAAGTATGGGAAGTACCCAAAATCTTTTTTGAATGAAGTGTGGAAATTTCCCTCTAACTTCTCCCTAGAGTACCATTTTGTCTTCCCTAGAAGTTGTCCTTTCAATGAAACATGCCAAAGGTCATGCTTCCCTTGTCTTGTAGTTATAGACCTCTTTTGCAAAACGATGTCCTCTACCAACCCTACCCGATCATTTGTTGCTAAGTCCTCTATGGTAGGTAGGATATGATCCTCCTCTTGATCCAACATGGAAGGCACATAGAGTTTCAAATTATCCTCATTCACTACTGAGTAAATGTGCATGTGTGGGGGTAGATTGAGTCTGTAGGAATTATTTTCCACCTTCTTCGATACCTTAAAAGGGCCATACCATAGAGCCTTGATATTATTAATAGGACCATGTAGTCTTTCCTTGTTCAATTGTAACCAAACTCTGTCTCCCACTTTGAATTTTTTTTTTTTTTCTAATCATGTCGTGCCTTATACCTTTCCTATGACTTCTTCAATGTCTCTTGTAATTTCCAATGGATCTATCTAATATTTTTTATAAACTTCTTAACTTTTAATTATTCTCTTGTGGTGTCTTCCCTCACTACTTCTTGTTGTCCATAAAAAACATCTAAGGGTGAAGGCGGAAAATATTGAAAACAAGTTTCAAAAGGGGACTTACCAGTAGAAGTGTGGACCGCTATGTTATAAGAGTTTTGAATATAGATAAGATTTTTATCCTAGGTCTTCAAATGATTCTGATTGTAACCCGTCAAAATTTGCAGCAAAATCTTATTTACTACTTTTTTCCATTTGCCTATGGATGGAATGTTATAGATCTCTTCATCTTCGTGTCCATATTCTCCCAATGTGTAGTCCAAAAAGAATTGAGAAATATTGTATCTCTATCTAAGATGATGATCCTTGGAATCTCAAAGTGCACCCATGCTTGTTCAAATAACATGTTTGTTGTTTCTTCTCCTATGATGGTCTGTTTACAAGGCATAAGAATGCACATCTTTCTGAACCTATCAACTACCACCAAAATACAGTCATTTCCCTTCCTGGTTGTTGGTAAACCTCCCACAAAATCCATGGAAATGTTTTCCCAAGGTCGAGTGGGTATAGGTAAGGGATGGTATATACCTTGCTTTCTATTGTTGGGATTTCTAGTACAACAAACTATACATCCTCTAATATACCATGCTACATATTCTTTCATTCTAGGTCGGTACACATACCTTTGTAAGTTAGTAATTGTCTACCCAACACCAAAATGTCCTGCAACCTTGGATGTATGAGACTCTCTAATAAGCTGCAATCTTTCACCTTTAGGAACATAGATATTGTCCTACTTGTAGAGAAACCCATTTTGGAAATGATATTCAGACTTGTAGTCACCTTCTTCTATATGAATATGGACCTGTAGCTATTGAAACACCTCCTTGAAGTCCTCATCTTCTGTGTATGCCTCTCTATATGCATCATGGGTAAATTGTTCCATGTGCATCAGATTTCCCAAAGCTATAATATTGGATGTGGGTGGCCTCGAAAGCACATTTGTCAACTTGTTTGTGATACCCTTCTTATAATTAATAACTAGATGAAAATGTTGTAAAAACATTATTTTCTTGTAATGTCTGGTTTGTTGTAGCTTACTCGGGGCCTGTATATACATAATGGCTGGTGATCTATGTGGATGATGTTGACTTGCTCATCAGATAATTCTTACACTTCTTGATTGCTTGAACCAGGGCATAGAGTTTCTTGTCACAAATAGGGTAGTTGAGAACCTCCCCGTGAAATATTTCAAAATGATAGCATACATGCCTTTCTCCTTTCATCAAAACTACTCCCATGGCATACCCACTTGCATCCATATCCACTTCAAAAGGATTTTGCAAGTTTGGTAATGTGAGAATTGGTGCTTGATTGATATATATTTTGATCTCATTGAAATCCTTTTGTTGATTATTCCCCATTAGAAACTCTCACCACTCATTGTTATGGCATGGAGTGGTGCAACTACAACTAAAAATGAAGAAATAAACTTTCGCAAGTACTATGCCACCCCAACAAAGCTCCTAACATTAGTGACGGTTGTAGGAATTGACCATTTCATGATGGCCTCCATCTTTGAAGGGTCTATCTTGAGTTCCCATCCACCAATCACATACCCCGAATACACCAATGAATTGATCTGGATTTAGGAGCGGAACGAACTGATTAACAGATTGAATACAATAAACATAGAGATAGGAAGAATAACACAAATATTCAGTGAACAATATCTTCTATTAAATAATGAAATAGGATGAAACTGTAAAACTACAGAATTAAAACTTGCTCGGATGGTGGTAGCTATCTCTGAGAAGAGATGTGGCTTCTACGCACATCTGTTTTAGAAGAATGGATTACAATGAGGCTCCAGAGGCCCTTTTCATATTACTCATGAATGCCAAAACCCTAGACATCCAAAAACCTAACCCTAGAAGGTGAAACACCAAAAGTCATGTGGGCCCTATGGTTAAGTTGGTGTAATTTGGTACCTCAATTTCATAAGGGCGTAATATTTTGCATACGACCTCCATTTTAGGCACGTGATAGCCCGTTGGAAAGGCCTTTCAGAGAAATACACATTTCACCATCAAACATTGACTCTGATTATAGTTTGACTGTGGTGATCCAAGAAAACAACGTTTAGGACCCAAAATGGCCCCAAAAGTACAACAAGATGTGTTGACATGAAAACATACAAAATAATCCAGTTGGATTAGGCGAGAGGCCACCCATATCCACCTGGAGGATGTGTGGGGCTTGAGACATCCCCAGAGGTGTAGAACCCATAATTACAAAGAAGTACTAAAGAACGTGTTGAACAAAAACGGACACGAGGAGCAATTTGGAATAGGTGGGTGGCCACCAATATCCACCTAGATCAATCCTCCCCCCTTTGGAAGCAATGGTCTCCATTGCGTTAAGTTCCCCCATCAGGTGAGGAAACTTCTGTTGGATTTTTCCTCGGGTGAGCCACTTGCCTTGGTGTAGGAGTTGCCCTGCCTTGATAACCCGATAAAGTTGGATCCGCTGTTGGCGAGTGCCCTTGACCTGTGTGTCCACTATCTGATCAGTGGATGCTTGTTCCATGTAGTCAGGGTTCAACTTTGTTGGTGTCAGTTGTTATGCGATCTCATAGGTGTCCAATAATGGTGGAAAATATGGTTGAAGGGGGTCCACATTTAAGGCTGGATGTAGAACAAGGAAGGGTGGAGTGTTGAGCTCAAAAGCATTGCTACCCACAGCCTTGGTGATAGTGTAAGGCCCATAACAAAGTTGGAGAAGCTTCTGATGGGGCTCAGTGAGATGTTTCTTCTGCAGATGTAATCAAAATTTGTCACCAACCTAAAACTGGTGTGGTACCCTGTGTTGATCATGGCGTTGATTTTACTTAGCATTAGATTTCTACAAAATCTCCTGGACCTATTGGTAGATGTGTTGAATCCTCTCAATGAATCTAGTGGCTTTATCGATCATAGATTGATCATGGGAAGAGTCTGTATGTGCGGTGGCAAGAGGAAGTGCAACATCAATGGGTCCAAAGAGTTGGAATCCCAGACCCACCTGAAATGGGCTATGGCTGGTGGAACTATAGAGAGCCCTATTTTAACGGTGTTGGACATATGGGAGAATCTCGTCCCATGCTTGTGGATGCTTAGAATTGTACATGCTCAGGATGTACACAATCATCCGATTGATGACCTTTGTTTGTCAATCGATTTGGGGGTGGAAAGCAGTGGATTTTGTGAGCTTGGTGTCCAACAGAGACCAGAGACTCGACTAAAAGGTGTTGAGGAACCTGTTGTCTCAGTCGGAGATGATGGTTTATGGTATCCCAAATGGACCCACACTAGTTCGAAGAAGAGCTTGGAAGTATCGGCTGCTATGAAATTCTTCTTATAGGCTGTGAGGATGGCCATCTTTGAAAACCGATCAACGACCACAAACACACATTCATTTCCTTGCTTGGTGGATAGAAAGTCGGGCATGTAATCCATTGATATGGATTCCCAAGGATTCTTGGGAATAGGAAGAGAGGTGTATAAGCCTTGGTTCTTGATGGTTGGCTTGGCAATGACACATGGAGTGCAATATCTGATATACTTGCTGACGTCCTGTTGAATTTTTGGCCAATAAAAATGTTTATGAAGAACGACCATAGTTCTCTACGCCAAAATGTCCTGCCACCCGACCGTAGTGGGCTTCCCAAATCATCTTTGCATTCTCACTTGTAGGAACAAAGAGATGGCCCAGGTGGCATAAGAGTTCACTCTGAATGTGAAAATCAGTGATAGTTTCCCCTATACCCAAGAGCTGGTAGGTGGTGGCGAAGTCTAGATCTTGCTGATAAAGTTGGGGCCACTTATATGCTTCATGTCCACATGAATGGAGCACAGTGGTGAGTGCAGCCACAAGAGGCCGACTAAGGAAGTCAAAAACATGATTGGAGACACTTGTCTTATACTTGATGTTGAGATGGAACTGTTGCAGGTAGGTGGACCACTTCTGATGGCGGTCATTCTGCAATTTCCCTGTGTCTATATGAACTGCAGAGGCTTGTGATTAGTGTGTATGATCGTCTCTTTCCACAGAATGTAATATTTCCATTGACGAAATGCTTGTACAATGGAATACAGTTCCTTGTCATAGGTGGGGTATTTATGGACCGTATCGAAGAGTGTCTCACTATGGTATTCCACCAGATGCCTGTGCTGAGTGAGAACTGCGCCCACAACATAGTCATATGCATCAATCTCAATATCGAACGGTTGCTACAGATCTGAAAAGGAGAGTACTGGATCTAAGAATAATTGATGCTTCATATCATCGAATTCTCGTTGTTGCTCCTTCCCCCACACGAACTTGGCCCTACCATCACTCTTGGTAACCTGGCTGAGGGCCCATGCAATATGGGAGAATCCAAACATGAACCGTCGATAGAATTTGGCTAGTCCCAAAAAATTTGAAGCTTGATTAGTGTGGTCGAGGCTGTCCAATCACAGATGACTTGGATCTTAGTTGGATCAACATGTACCCCATTCTCATCAACAATGTAGCCCAAGTATTAGACCTTGTTCATGCCAAAAGAGAATTTTTCCAAGTTGTCATAAAGCTTATGTTGTCGTAGAGTGCTCAAAACCTGTTGAATATGTCGCATGTGCTCCTCCCACATTTTGCTAAAGATGAGGATTTCATCCAAATATGCTACCACAAAGGAGTTGGTGAAGGGTCTCAATACATCATCCATCAATCTCATGAAGGTGGCTAGTGAATTTGTTAAGCCAAAGGGCATGGCCAACCATTCGTAGAGACCTTCTTTAGACTTGAAGGTTGTCTTCCATATGTCAGTTGGTTCGATGGGAACCTGGTGCTGGCCAGACTTTAGGTCAATCTTGCTAAAGAACTTGGCCCCCTTGATGTCACATACCCCCTATGAAAATCAAATTTTTCATCGATTTCTCAATGGTCAGACCCCCGAAATGTCTACGGAGGTCTAGCATAAGCTAGCTCTTCCCTCGTCTGTTCCCATAGGATCGCAGGTCACGAACATAGGTCGAACAAATAAGGCATCCTTTCGATCATAGCGACTCAGCGCTACCAGAGCATTGAGTCCTTCGACTCTGCAAACCCCGATACAACGAAGCGTCGAACCCCGAAAGGGCTGGTGAGTACAAGTTTCCTGTTTGGGTCTTGTCCTAGTGACCACGTGCTTAAACCGACAAAGCCCTTACCGGTACTTCGTGATTCGGGAAATCACAATGCAGGACTTCTTCCTTTCCCATTCAAATCCTTGAAAACCATGAAGTCTCCCAAGTTTCCCTCCAAGGGGAGATCAATGGCCGTAAGCCTCCCCTGATCCAACGATATGGATCCTTTTGGGGTTTCGGTACTCGGGAGTTTGAAATGCAACGATTCCAAGACTCCTTGTCATTTAAATCTCCGAATTCCAATATGGAAGTTCGGGTAAGAGATCGACGGCTCTTAAGAGTGTGGATCCAACGGTCCACGAGATTTCGGGACTTTTCCCAAATCTCTGACTGCTCACCACGCGTCTCCTCTGATGGACGGTCCAGATTCTTTCGACACTTCTCCTCTCCACTACAGCGCGTATCGGGATTTCGAGCATCGGGATTTCGCGAACCGCGGGGGCAAGGTTTTCTAGCCCTTTGGTTTCCCGGATGCCGAAACGTCGAAGCGCTGACCAGCAGCCACGTGTCCCTTCGATGGACAGCGGCAACCTTCAGCCAAGATCAACAGTCATGATCTTTTCAGGATGATCAACGGTCACGATTAAATCCCGGCTTTCCTCAATCTCATTCACATCTTACGCCATTTCGGGGTTTCGATGATCGGGATTTCGCGACTCATGAAGACAAGGATTCTTGTCCTTTCATTTTCCTGGGTGCCAAAATGCCGAAGCACTTACCAATAGCCACATATACTCTATAGATGGATAGTCCAGGTGCTCCCATGGATCATGGGGTCTACGGTCCCGATCTCTTAATTTCTTGCAAGGGTAAAAAGGGTCGAGGCATTAATGCCTACGTCTCTTTCTCAAATCTAACGGTCATTACAGACCTTGGATCCTCCGAAGGGATCATGTGCGTGCATTGCTAGCAAAGGCGGAGAGGGGTCAAGGAACTATCATCCACATTCCTTCCCCACATCCAACAGTTGTTACAGACCTTGGATCCTCCGAGAGGATCTCGTCCGTTAATCGAGACTCAAACATATGCTAACATTTCGAGAGTTCACCAGTTGAAGTTTCGAGACCTATCAATCGCGAGAATCTGACCTCTTGTCAACGGGACTCCCGGACTCCTGAATTCCTGGATTACTGCCCCGTATCCTCCCTCAAATGGACGGTCCTCATTGTTTCACGATTTTGCGACTCGCGACCCCCAGTGACACAAATCCTCTGTCAACTCGAATCCCCGGTATCCGAAATACCAATGGACTCTCGATCTCTACCACGTGTCCTTCACGGATGGACGGTCTAGATCTATATCGGGACTTTCACCATGGAGTGTCCCGATCTCTTGTCATCAAGACTTCCGGAATCCTGAATTCTGAATATCCGATATCGACTCCTCTCTCGAGACTTTCGCCCTTGTTCACGAGGGCTTAACCCTCATGCATCTCCTAACAAATCCAACGGTTGTCGGGTTTTCTAGCTAATATCTGATGGCTCAGATCTGTCCCACGTCGCACACTCTCCCACTACTCTCTGGACGTAGAAAAACCAATGGTCCAGATACTCCCACAGACCCTGGGGATCTACGGTCCCGATTTCCTCGCTATTCACGAAGATAGAGGAAAAGGGGCAAGGCATGTAACGCCCTTGTTTCTTCCTTCAATCTAACGATCGTGAATGACCACAGATCTTCCAACGAGATCTCTTCCATCGATCGATACTTATCCCTACGCTGCTACTTCGGGATTTTAAGAGGGTCATTCCTCCTCGTACAGGGTTGTTAAGACTTGCGCATTCAAGTCCTTTTTCCAGGTTCTTGGTAAACCTTTCCTAGGAGGGTATCTCTGTGAAGAGATCTATTCCGAGGCATTCCTGGAGACAGATAAGGGGAAACCAAATTCCTGAGAATGGACTGGAAGTCTGACTGGGTTCAACTCACGCATAAATAAATTCATTTATCAACATAAGCCATGCGTGGTTTTTTCTATTATAAGCATACATCTACCATTTCTTATCAAAACACTGCACAGACAGTCTTATACTGTAATCATTCACAGTTTCACTGTTTATGAGCATATATATATCAGCACATGAATTTCAAGATGCAAGATGTAAAACACTTATCAGAAATAACACCAGAAGTGAGTGCAACTGCTGAGAGGGGTGCTCGTTTCCACCCAACCGTAGGCTCAGCTATTCCAATAGGATTTACAACTAGCCACCCCCGAGCTGAGACCACGATGTTGTGAGACTGTGTCTTGGTTTTCCCATGACCGAGAACAAGGGTTACTCTCCCCTTTCTCTACTATCACTCACTCTGCATATCTCCATAGTTCTCTTCCTCCCCTCACGTCTGCCTCAATCGCTTCTCCCTCACCCCTTATCCTCTTGCGAGGTTGCATGTGGCGCGATTTTCCTCGCGCTGATCAGGCCTGACGGCTCTACGGATGGGTGGTTCACCTCCCCATCCCTCATTAATTCCTGAGGAGCCATCTACCTACCAGCCTGCGAGACATTTAATTCGGGGCTAGCGAGCCGCTCTTGGTTCTCCGGGCCAGTGGAGTCCAAATACGGTATTGTTTCCGGTGGAAGTTAACACCACCATTCTAGGTGCCTTCCACCGCCTTTCTCCAGCCATCGTGGTCTCTTTTTTAGCATATCCCCTCTCAGCAGTCCTGCAATATATATATATATATATATATA
>JASDQU010109080.1:109046-132116 GCA_032191745.1 Picea mariana
GTCTTATATTTTTAAAATATTTTCAACAATTTTTATGTATTTTAAATTGAAGTTTTGGAACATACAAGTGTATTTTAAATTGAAATTTTGGAAGATAAAATTGTTGAAAATATTTTAAAAATATAAGACAAAGTTTACTTAGAAAAAATAAAATCTCTATAAAATGTAAATTTAAAAACATATATAAAGAACAATTTGTAAACTAAATTTTCCATTTTATATAAATAATTTCTCAATAATAATTTTTTAAAATTTGAATCTTTTCCAATCGCTTGATGAGAATGAAGAGAAACAAAACTTCTCTTAAGGATTTTTCAATTTGTAGTTTAATAAGTGTAATTAATTCAAGGTCTTGGACTTGTTTTCTATAGATTCTTTTTACATTTTACACATCAATCTCTTTTCAATGGTGGTTTGTTTCGGTTAAATAAATTTAATATGAGAAATTTATGCCCTTGGCAAGGTAACAATCTAATTATTTCTCACAGGTTTAAGAGGCAACCCTCTCATCTCACCATAATTCGCAAATGTAAAGGTAGCGATGTATGAGAATCTACTAGCAACTTTTATAAGCATCATGGATATTTCAAGACAATTATGAAATCCTAAACCTAATTCCAATCCATGCTATCAAAAATGAGGGAAACATGTTCAATTTCTTTAGCCACCATTATTGTTCTATGGTACAATGGAAAAGCTCACATAATAGGAAATAAAAGGATTTATCAAATCATGCGAAGGTAAAAATTTGAAATATTTGGGGCTATCACCAAAATCTTCAATTGTAGACCCATCAAGGACAAAAACACAAACAAAGAACAAAGGAGGAGATAAAATCAAGCAGTACAACATGAGAAAATGAGTGAAAAAAGTAAATTGGCATCAAACAATGAGACAATGAGTGGAAAAAATAAATTGGTACCAAACAATGATTAATGAAGATTGACACCACCACTAATGTGTACAAAGATAGGAAACAAGAATGAGAAATAAGTTGAATCCAACAAGGGAGTAGGACCTAAGAAAATAGAGAATTATGAAAAAATAAATTATTTTTGCAAAGTGGAAGTACCAAATAAACTAGATTTGGAGAAGAAAAAGAACCAAGAAAGAAAGGTATAGGACAAAAACACAACCAAACAAGAGAGGAGTGCATAGGATAAAGAAGGTGAAAGGGAAGTAGATAAAATCAAAGACAAATGCAATAAGACACTAAGAGGAGACGAAGATAAGAAAAATGGGGGGAAAAAGAAATAATGAATAAATAAAAGTAAAGAAAAATGACAAATATAAAATAGGACATTAAAGATGTATTTTGTAGAACAAGGCATGAAGGGTGAGAAAAAGCAAGACAATGTAGGAAAATTTGTGGAAAGTGTTTGACAAACACATAATAGGATAATTGGCTCAAGGTAGTAAGCAAATCAAAAAACTTCCTAATTATCGATAAGACATAACATTATAGCTAGGAGAATGGGCAGCTATTAAGCATTCAACGGTTGGATAGATGTTGTATGAGAGTTGTCTTTAAGTCAGTTAGTTAGTTATACTTATAATTAGATGTTTATTTTAATAGTGTAGTAGGTAATATGGACTTTTATAAACTCTATCCATATTACATGGGTACAGTTTTAAAGGATTTGTGTTATATGTGATGTGGGGAGTTTCAAGTAACTTGAATTAACAAGATGGTTGATAATGCAAAAGTAGCTTGAAATAACAAGGTGGTGTTAAGGCAAAATATTGTTGTAGACAACTTTGTCAATCTCCAAAGTAGAATATAGGATAAATTTGTAGAGGTTGATGTCATATCAACTTGTGCCACTTGAGATTTTTCCTTTCTTCCAACCTTCTCTCCTTGTTGTGCATCTTATGCTCAAAGCTTTATCCCAAAGCTTTAGTATCCAATAGTACAACGACTTTTCATTTAGAACAAAGACTAAATATTCCACTTCCTTGTAGAGGACTTTTTCTACTATGTAGTTTATCCCTCATATAAATGCAATGTCAATCCACCTTGAGTAGGTACTACTTTCCATAGTCATCATTCAATTAGAAGGGGATTCACAACAATATGGTGATCCCTCAACCATAATCTAATACCAATGATTGAAGCAATTGTTAACTACAACTTGTTGTTTTATCCCATCAATACAACACACAAACTCTTTATAGAAAAACACCAAAAATGGTTGTTTCCTACCTTTTAGATAGTTTCCTTGAAGGGATCAAAATTGTGTCATAGCCATCAACAACAAGTAGGTATCATAAGGAAATAATTGATTAGAATCATGCAAAACCAAGTATGCTTGTATGATTCCAATCATTAGGTACTTGACCCAGTATAGTTGGATCTTGTTCACAGAAATATGATGTCTGAATAACAACTTTGGCATGTCCATTCATCAAAGGTTATATGGTATGTGGAGTTTGCACTATGCACAAGAAATTTTAACTTGGGTCGTTGGATAAAATGACACAACCTCGTCCAATGGACCAAGTTAAAATGCATTGGGCAGAGTGTTAACTTTGTGTGAGTATAACCCTTGCCCAGACATTCAACATTTCCTCAAAATTCTTATTGATATGTAACTGATAACTCAACCAAATAAATCCCATATGCACAAGTCTAAATATTGCACTAATACATATTTTTGCAACCACAAAATTACCAATATAGTAATTTATTGATATATATTTATTAGAATCTAAAAAGAAATAACTAAGTTTATTAGAGGATGCATTTTATGTTGTCCCAACAATCCTAGTAATAAAAAGCAAGGACTATGAAGTCCACTTCCAGTACATACAAAACAAAATAATGGGAAAGAATGTCCATAAACTTTGTTAGAGGTTTTCCAAGGACGTGAATACCTATATATGACACTAGAGAATTCAATTTAATGTGCATTATAATTGCTTGTAAAAACTAGAGTTGCATGGCAGCGTATATCTGTTACTATGCAGGTACAATAAAACCAGAAAAGTTGCCCCCCACACGTGAAATCAATAAAATGACAGTGATTTCAAGACATCTGTCGCTAGCCTTGCAATAAGGGATCAAAATCAACAACAAATGAGATGTAAGATAAATAATTTTAAATAATTCAAACAAAATATAAAATTGAGTTGTAATGTCATAGTTTAGATAACCTCACATATTTTTTGGTCAATGATTGGTCAACCACATATCGATTTCTATGCCGAAGCAGCAGGTATAATAATATTAAAATTAATGCACCCTCCTACCTTGAATAATAATTATGATATGGTCATTGATGTGTAAATTTTAAAACATGTAGCCACACATACCTACTTTGTAACAATGGAAATTCCAGTGTAGTTCAAAGGGGATAATATCCAATTAAATAGTCTAAGTCTATGATTTGGATTCTACCATTACATTACTAACTCTAGTTATCATAATTTTGTGTTTTATTCTCTTGAAAAATGACACTAAGAATGTAAACTTTAAGATATGATTGTACAATGACATAAATATCAACCTATAGCTCTAAAGTTTTGTGGGTACTAAACACTTTGGGCAAAGAATTCAAACCTTGATATTTTGATACATTGTGGAGGGTTGTGTTACTTATTGTATTAGATTTTCCTTCAATACATAGTTGGTGGTTGAGGTCCCATGGTCCCTATAATAAAGTTTTGAGGGTACTAAACACTTTTGACAAAGAATTCAATCCTTGATATTTTGATACATTGTGGAGGGTTGTGTTACTTATCGTATTATAATTTCCTTTCATACATAGTTGGTGGTTGAGGTCCCATGATCCCTATAATAAATTTTTGTGGGTAGTAAACACCTTTGATAAAGAATCCAATCCTTGATATTTTGATACATTGTGGAGGGTTGTGTTACTTATCGTATTGGAATTTCCTTTAATTCATAGTGGTTGAGGTCCCATGATCCCTATAATAAAGTTTTGTGGATACTAGACACCTTTGACAAAGAATTCAATACTTGATATTTTGATACATTGTATAGGGTTGTCTTACTTATTGTATTGGAATTTCCTTCATTACATAGTTGGTGGTTGATATCCCATGGTCCATATAATGAAGACTTTGTATAATATCTACACAATTTAGATTATGGTTAGTTCCTACACAAATATGGGAATACATTTCTATGAATTATCATAAAGAAGAGGTGGTGGTTGAGATCACATGGTCCATATAATAAATCCTTTGTATAATATCTACACAATTTAGATCATGGTTAGTTCCTACACAAATATGGGAATACATTTCTATGAATTATCATAAACAGGAGGTGCATGAACTATTTCTATTGATATATATTTTAATCACTTTAGAATTAAGGATAGAAATATTAGATGGTGGTAGATTGTCAATATCTTGACAAAATAGTTTATTAAGATTTGTAACATTTCTAGTTTAAAAGTGTTAATAGTCATATTTTCCTAGATATATGGAAGATTAAAGTGAAAGAAAATAATGCTTATGTTGACCAATACTAAAATCATTTAGGTACCAAAGTTGGAGTGAGTTCAAGGTGGTAATGTACAATAGAGGTCATGTGCAATAGTGCCATTGTCATAAGAGGGTAAATCTCAAGCCATACAAAGGATCAATCTTTTAAAACAAATTACGATAGAGAATATGGAGAAAATGACTCTATTAGCATAGGACCATTATATTTATCAAAGTATAATACATCAAACCTCAAATCTGTATACTACAAAACATGTATGATTTTAGGGATGGAAATTTATATTAAAATGTAGAAACATGGGCTAATCTTACTAGTCCTTAATTGCAAAATATAAAATGTTTGGCAATAGATTTGCAAAAATATTCAAATTTTTAAGGATTTTATATAGTTTCTATAAAATTTTAATGATTTTTAAGGTAAAATAATTTTATTCTATGGAATTTGGGCAAATCGTTTTTAGTAAAAGTGGAAATTTGAGAATTTGTTTTTGAAGAAAAACATGGAAAATTAGCTCATTTGCAAAATTTAGCCCCTAAAATCAACAAAGTTAGTGATATAATTTGTAAAATAAATTGAGCTTATTTTGAAAAAATTGGAATTAAGATGAAAGCATTGTCTCTCCAAATTTAATAAAGCAACATAATTCTTATTGATTTACTTTTTAACAAGTGGGACCATATTAAATTTTAGTTTAAAAATTAGTCACAAAACCTTATGGAAGATATATTTAACTAAACATTTAAAATTAGAATAAAACAAACCATGAGATACTTCATGATATAAGCATGTGAAATAGTGAAAGAGTTGAATGCAATACATGGGTTTCACCTCATAGTTAACACATATTTTGTATATTTTGTCCATAATTACATGGTTATGTTTTTTAAGGGATTTGCATAATAATAATAATAATCTAATTTTAAGGTCATGGCTAAGTTAAACACCAAAGTGGTGTATGAAACCCCCTTGTTTGTGGGACAAGGGACCCCTCCACATAGGTGTACATACTCTATCCCCTCTGGATTTGAACCTATGACTTCTAATGAGGAAACACATGTTCTTAACCGTTGGAACCACTTGCAAAATGGTCAATTCCTATAGATTTAGTGAAATAACAAAGTGTGTAAGAAGCCAAATTATGGGAGCATACAACTTTGTTAAATAACAATTAAAATTCTAGCATAAGTTCTTGGAGGTTGTTGTTATATTGAGTTTTACATTGTTTTGATATCAATATTGAGTTTTACATTGTTTTGATATCAATATTGAGTTAATTCAAACATATGTCAAAGATAGAACCCTTCTGTATCAATTTTATAGTATACGAGTGTAGTACCTTACAACATGATTTTGTGGTCAATAAGTCAATGGATCGCAAAGTCTATTCATGTGTCCATAACTAATGGTGACATGTCAAAGAGAAATTCATGTCCTTTAAAATGTCAATATGAGAGGACTTTAGAGGCCATGGAATCAATAACATATCATATTCATGTATTTGGTTAATTTCAAACATTACAAGATGTGGAGAGGTCCCAACCAATGGATACACAGCTTCCTACTAAGATGTTTAAGGTATTTTCTATCATACAATAACACCAAATCACTAAATACCAATGTTTTAGCTTTAATATTGCAATGATGTTATGCCTTATGTTAGTATTTCTTGACTCTCTTATGATATCCTGTAAGTAATCTATCTTCTTCAAGATAATGTAGTTTATCCAACCTTTCTTTAAGCACAACTTCCTCTATCATTTGTGTATGCAAAGTTATTTTCATACTAAGAAATACATACTCCAACAACATAATGGTTTCCCACCCATATACTAACTTAACATAAATAGCCTATGCTTAGTCAAAATTTTACAAGTGGTATAATATGCCCATAACAATTTGAGTATCCTTTCATCCTTATTGACTTCACAAATTTTTATTGTTCTCCTCTCCAAAATCTTATTAAATGTTTCAATAATGACATTTTCCTATGGGTGATCGGGGGTAGTCTTATGGTGTTAAATCATGAATTCTCTAGTTGATGTTGCAACAATGTCACTCGCAAAATGCATGCCCTAATTGCTAGTGAACCTTCATAGATGACCAAATCTAAAGACGATATGTTAAAAAATGAATCTTGCAAAATTTTCAATAGTGTAGTATTTCATTGTCATAGTATCAAACCTATGACGTCAAATAAGAAGTCTCAATAATAATGTACCACACCTAGAATACCTTACAAGTGAAACTATACTTACAATTAAATCAATATGTCAAAAATTTCATCAACCACAATTGGGTGCAATGACATATCATCTCTCACAAAATAATTTCAAAATCATTGACAAACATCACACTTTGTTTCTTGTGTTGTAGCGTCAAAAAATAGTGGGTACAACCCAAGTCCTATTCACATGACTTTCTATGCAATTTTTTTACCATTATAGTGACCCTGAATAAGTCCATTATGTTCCCCCCAAAAGCTTGCCTCGTGTTCATGGTCCAAATACATCAACAAAGTATGCCATCAATCCTTAACTTGTAACACTGACATACAATCAATTAATAATTCACCACTTGAACAACAAGCCAACATTGTTTCTTCTTATCATACCCCTCTGGTACAACTTTAGTATCCATGAATGCAACTATATCCACAAAGTGATCAAGGGTCACTTATATATGGCATAAACTGCATCAAATGGCTCATCTTGTACCCCTACCTTTTCCCTACATTTGATTTGTGACAAATGATCAATTCTGACATTTTACTTTCTGAGCTCATTACTAATTCAAAATCATATTCTTTAAACATAACTAATAGTTTTCAAATCATGTAACACCTTGTTTTCACCCAAGACTATAATTATCCTAAGACTTCATATGTTTATGTTTATGAAGCATGTAATTGTGTTTTAATTAATGAAAATACCAAACCATTGACCGAGAGGGAACAACCTTGTAAGTATTGGCCATGATACACAAGTGGGAATTGATGAAATAGGGATTGATGAAGTGGGTCGGTGAGGTGGAGCTAAGATGTTTTCATGAACAAAAAAGAATCTTATTTAGCAAGCCAAATTATGCTTGCAAAACATAAACCTACACCTACAACATAGTTACCAACTTAATGAGAACTCTACAGAGTTCTCATTTTTTGGGGGGTCACATTTTTTACCTCGTTTTAAAAAATGGTGCTACTGATAACACCCCCCTCCCATTTTAGGTGGTTTTTTTGATATTTTAAATTTTCTAATCCATCATGTTTCCACATTATTTTTTTAAATGCTTATTTTTCATCTATTTTCTAATTTTTGTATTTTTTTTTCAATGATGTTTTAAGTCATTTTTCCATGCTTCTTTCAATCTTAAAAATATTTTTTACATTTATTTTTTTGAAATTAATATTTTTCATATAATTGTGTCTCAATTAATTTATGATTCCATACTTTTAAAGTATAGTGGAAAACACCATTTTTAACACATTGTTTACCTTTACTTCAATACATAGAAAATAATTGTAGTTAAATAACACTATTTTTGAATATTTAGCAAAAAAATATACATTGTACAGCCACATATAATAAAAAACCTATACATTTTGGTACCTATTCGTTTAAAATAACATGTCAAATAAAACATTTTTATGGACATAATTGAACCCAAAAAGTGAAAATTTTATTAAAAAATTAACATTTTTTCCATATTTTTATACATTTGAAGTAAAAAAATGACAACATTTAATATTCCCTAGTATAGTGATTCACATACAAATAAAAGTAAAAAGAAAAGAATAAAAAAGATTCATCATAAAACAATAATAGATACATATCCATTCTTATTTTAAAATATGAAAGTCAAAAAATTACAGTTATAGCTCATAAAAAAATTTCAAAATTGAGCATCGTCTTCAAGGGAATCTTAAAACTAATCAACAAAATCATATATCTCAAATTCATCATTCTCAGCATACACATTATCATCTTATTCGACATCATTTTGTGCTTCCATTGTGTCATTTTCCTCTTCCATTGGGTCTTTGATATCAGCAAGTTCTCCAAAGTGATCATTTCCAATCAATCCTCCTAATGGTACTTGAGGTTCCTTTGACATTTTTTCGACCTTTGATTCACTAAAATCTCCTTTCCTCAAGCCAACTTCTTGCATTTCCTCTGGAAGAGCTGGAATAACATTAATTCTTTGTTGAATAAAATTGCATTGTATTGGGTCACTTTCAATGGTTATGCAATTTCTTCATTTTTGTAAGAAACATGCTAATGTTGTACCTAATTACCAAATACAAAATAAATAATGAAGTTAAATATAGTAAAAAGACATAAATTGAAAATAACATAAGATTGAAGTATGATTTCATAAATGTTAGATCATAATTCTTACCTAAACCCGAGAATAAATCCAAAACCAATCTCATTCATTTGAAAATGTATCTATAAGATAATTAATTAATTATTATGGTTTTTGATAAATGTTAACGATCTCTCCTTTCAAATCCTTTTCCTCATATGTTAGCTTTCTAACCACAACATTGTAAACCAATAAACTACTAGGCTTCCCTCCATCCTTTACATTGACAAGAACACAATTATAAGAATCATCTTTTGTCCAAGTTGCAAGATGTATACTCTCAAAATCACGTTTAAATGGTTCTTTATTGGAGCTCTGAATATTAGGCTTGTGCATGTAACATAAATAAGTGCAAATTCAATTAATTTGTGAATTAATAAAATTGATTTCTAATCTTAATTTCTAAACATACACTTTCAATATCTTACCAAATAAGTTGAATCCTTGTCTTTTGTTTTCCCTTGAAGTTTGATTGTACCAATCCTTGTTGTGTGTCTAAATGAAAAACCAGAAATCTCCAAAATGGTGATTTTGTGACTTCCATAAATCCCATAACCACTTAATTGAAAGCTTGGTAAGTATAAGGCTCAGTATCATATCCAATGTTTTGGATATTTTAACCATGAGGGATATCCGCAATAACTAGGGAGTATTCTTTTTTAGGAACATTTTTTGCAATTTGTTCACAATCACTTAATATCACTTTATATTGAATAGTGTTGAGCCCATTCCAAATGTAGTGATCAAGGGTGCCATCAAGTTCAATAGTTTGAACATGTCTCATTCTTTCTCTTTCATACTTGACTTTTTGAATAAAACTTTTGAAGGTTTCAAGTACTCCATATGCATTCTTCTTTGGCATCTTTAATGAAACAAACAAACATATAGTTATATATCTATAAATACTAAAATAAAAATAAATTGACCTACAAACAAATAATATGAATGTAATAAATCAACATACCTTTTTGAATGCAACAAAAAATTGTTTCAACACTGATGTAGAGCTTAAATCTAGATAGTTGAGTTTAGCGTCATACCAACTTTCTTTATTAAACATGTTAACCATTTCCTCTTGTATTATCATATACACCTTGTGACTAAATAATAAAAAAAATAATGTTGTAATGATATATATAATAAAATACTTATAACATTGATATGTTAAACTAAAAAAAATAATTATCTTGTCCTAACATAAATAAAAATAACTCAACAAACTTACTTCACACATTTCTTCCATTTACAATTCACCCGACCTTACACATGATAATATAGCTATGATAAGTTTCTCATCCTTCACTCCTTGTATTGTTCTCCAAGGTGTTATAGCCATATCTTATAGCAGATTTTTTAATTGAGGACCTGTCTTACTTGTGCTACATATTAATGGTTTACTCTTCTTAGCTCTTTGATTTTTTATACTAATATTTTCCCATAGACTGAAGATCCCATCTATCAAATCTCATACATGTTCAGTTCTAAATCCCAATGGAAAATAGCTATCCACAACTCTAAATACATCACTTCCTTTGCAATTTTTTTCTTTTGCATTTTCATCATGAATTGGGAAGCCTATTTCCATACAACATTGTTTTTGAAACTCAACATCAACATTTGATCTCTCCCCAGGACATATTTTAGAAAACTCATTATGGATAAATCTCACCATTTGAATGAAAGCCATGGACATTATGTACTCATTATCCGTGTTATGATCCCATGCCAATAACTTTGCTTCTGAATCTGTTAAACCAACATAAATTATGCATTTGACTATCTCAAAAAGAGGATTATTGGGATATTCTTGCATAAGTTCTCTTCTAGCCTCTATAGAATGATTTCCTCCAATCACACAATATTTGTAGTCAAAACATTTTGATATATCAATTTTTTCCCTCCTAGGAACTTCCATTGGGTCAACAAGAACTCGGTAGTCAACCACGTGTGCATATGGATTGTATCTAATCAATGCTTTCAAATTGTGAATATGCAAGTGATGCGCTTTTCTAATTTGATGTTTTTCTTTCTCTTCTATGGGTTTATAAATTTGCTTCACATTCAATTGAAATGTATGGACATCATCAATTAATTTATCCTTCCTCAATCTATTTCGAATGACATTTTGTGTTGTTTTCATAATACCATCCTCTAGATCAGCACCTGGTATTATTATTTCTCTGCTACCTTTAGGACTTTCATTATAATATTCAAAGCTAATGATGACTTCTTCATCATCAACATCATTTTCTTTCTTCCTCTTATGATTTAAATGGGTTTCATCTAAATCAATGATTTCTTCATAATCAATAGGAATTGAATCATCATCGACCAACGATCTTTCGCGTTTATCTTGTTTAATCCATTTGTGAGGAGTGATAACCTCATTGAGACTAATCTCAACAAAATATTCATTTGGAGTTTCCTCATTTTCAAATGTAACCTTTTTAGGATTTCTAGAATGATGACTTTTCTTTCTTCTTTCATGTTCTTCTCCATCTAATCTTGCAGCCTCAACCTCTGTTAATTTTTGTTTATTTTTCCTTCCTTCTTGTGTCTTTTCAATATGAAAAGCATTGATGGAATCCATGATATTTTTCTCTGTAGAGTAAATCCCCACTAACATATGTGAAATTCGTTCAGCAAAATCCTGTAAAAATAAAAATATAGCATTTATGTGTTAAATAAAATTAAAAAATTAACATTACATTACATAAAAAAAAAAACTTACATTACCTTTTTCAATGTCATCAATGATCGATGCACATAATTATGTAAAACAATCATCCTTGTTATAATTTCTCAATTTCAAACAATATCTAATATTGATATAAGTCTCGCCTTATTTGACGAGCGCATAAACAATATATGTGTCTGGCACCAAACATATATCTCGTAACAAGCCAAGTGCCTGATAATTTCCTTGCACATGTTCAAACTCGACACAATACCAATATAGATGTTCTCCATTGTTGCATTGCTTGTCTTTATAAACAAACCAAGAATATTCCAATTTGTTTTCACCTTCCACATATTTCCACTCTCTAACATTCTTCATTGCCCTTAACAGCTCAAGTGTTGTGCTATCAATTTGTTGCCTAACATTCATGGAGGTCCAAGTTGCAATTTTGGATGCCATTATTGCACGTCGTGATCCAAATACATTCATAGATAATCTCTTTCCTTCCATTTTTCCTATATGCTAAAAAAAAAATTAGGCCTTTTACATTATAATAAAATTTAAAAAAACATTGACTATAACAACTAAGTTAAAAAAAAAAAAAAAATGTTTGGCCCATGGATTTATTGGGGCAATGTCGGGACCAAGCCTTGGCTTACGGGGACTAAGGTGATGTCGGACATCACCCCAGCTAGCCCCGCGACCAATCCATAGGAGCACCCAAGGCCTAGCCATGGGGGGCAGCCCCTGCAGCCAAGCCTTGGCCATATCCAAGGATTGTTTACGTTAATTACCATATCCAAAGATTGTTTACTCTATAAGATGGAAAATTTGGAGAAGCTTTGTGAACGAAAGAAAAAAAAAAAGAGTATCATTGAAAATGGATGCTTATACCTACAAAGTTGTTGGGAATTTTGGTCGTGCGAGTAACCCACGAGCTATTTTGTAGAGTAGAGGAGTGGAGGGGCTTACATCATGCTTTGGCCATGCTCACTCGTTGCACTGTGGTCGTAAGACAAAGGCTTCTGGTCTCCTCCATATTGTCTACGGTCACATGCAACAAATCACTTTAAGCCAATATTTTTCTATTGAAAAGCTGAAGATAAGAGGACTTTAGAGGCCATGTAATTAATACTATATGCATCTATTCCTTGAATTTCCAACATAGAATAAAATGAGAAAAGAGACAAGCATGCGTTAAAGGAGATGTCCCACTTTGTTTTCAAAATGGTTGCCAAAAAGATAAAATAATTATTTATATTAATTTTTTATTTATTTTTATGTATTTTAAATTGAAATTTTGGAAAATAAAAGTATATTTTAAATTGAAATTTTGGAAGATAAATTTGTTGAAAATATTTTAAAAGTATAAGATAATTTTTTTTTTATTATATATTTTTTTTTGAAATTTTGGAAGATAAAATTGTTGAAAATATCTTAAAAGTATAAAACAAAGTTTATTTAAGAAAAAATAAAAACTCTTTAAAATGTAAATTTAAAAATATATATAAAAAACTATTTGTAAACTAATTTTTCCATTTTATATAAATAATTTCTCAATAATAAATTTTTAAAATTTGAATCTTTTCCAGATGATGATGAAAAGAAATAAAACTTGTCTTAAGGATTTTTCAATTTGAAGTTTAATAAATGTAATTAATTCAAGGTATTGAACTTTAAATACATATATCCTATATATCTTTTCTACATTTTACATATTAATCTCTTTTCAATAGTGGTTTGTTTCGGTTAAACAAATTTAGTATGTGAAAGTAATGCCTTTGGCAAGGTAACAATCTAATTATTTCCCACAAGTTTAAGAGGCAACCCTCTCATCTCACCATAATTCTCAAATGTAGAGGTAGCGATGCATGAGAATCTACTACAGACTTTTATAAGCATCATGGATAATTCAAGACAATTATGAAATCCTAAACCTAATTTATGAAATCCTAAACCTAATTCCAATCCATGCTATCAAAAACCTACTAAAACGAGGGAAACATGTTCAATTTCTTTAGCCACCATTATTGTTCTATGGTACAATGGAAAAGCTCACTCAATAGGAAATAAAAGGATTTATCAAATCATGTGAAGGTAAAAATTTGAAATATTTGGGGCTATCACCAAAATCTTCAATTGTAGAGCCATCAAGGACAAAAACACAAACAAAGAACAAAGGAGGAGAGAAAATCAAGTAGTACAACATGAGAAAATGAGTGAAAAAAATAAATTGGCATCAAACAATGAGACAATGAGTGGAAAAAATAAATTGGTACCAAACAATGATTAATGAAGATTGACACCACCACTAATGGGTACAAAGATAGGAAATAAGCATGAGAAAGAAGTTGAATCCAACAAGGGAGTATGACGTAAAAAGATAAAGGATTCCAAAAGAAAACAATGCTTGAGTGGGGAAAATAAAATAGAGAATTATGAAAAAATAAAATATTTTTGCAAAGTGGAAGTACCAAATAAACTAGATTTGGAGAAGAAAAATAACCAAAAAAGAAATGTATAGGACAAAATGTAATGACCCTTTTCTTATTACTGTAAATAATTTCATAAATAATCTGAAACACTAGCTAAATTATCATTAATTATGATATAACCTTAAATTATTAATTATTTTGGATTATACTTAAGCTGAAATATGATTTAACTCCTTGATTAAGGGTTAATGAAGGTGTAATTATTAAATGAGACATTAAATGATTTAGTATTAGACTAATGGTTAGTGACTAATAAATTATTAAATAAAGTAATTAATTAACTATGTAATAAACCAAAGTGGGAAAATAAAATAAAAACATAAATAAGGTTAAAGGGGTTACGTATCCCATGAGGGATAATGTAACCCCTACGTTAAAGGGAATATTTAATAGAGGATAAGTCTATTAATAACGAACTAAATGAACAGATAAGGGAAATTAATGTATGGATAAGGGGTTGGTGAGGAGTAATGGAAGGGGCGAGGGCGGTGAAAGGAGGATAAGGGAAGGAGAAGGACGGGGGGAGAGGATTATTCATTTTTGGGTCAGGATTTCATTCAGGAGTGGAGGAAGGGAAATTTTGGGGAGGCATTGGGGAAGAGTGAATTAACAGTGGTAATAGTGGGATTTACCGTGCACACCGTGGCTGAGGGGTTTTGGGCTCGGAGGGCTAGGACGTCCGTAGATGTCCTAGGGCCAGGCGTACTGGTCGGCAGGTTGGTGGTTTTGGGGTATTCTAAGGAGCTGGTTCAAGCTGCTGCAGATAGTAGAAGGTTCAAGCGAGGATTCAAGCTTAGCATCAGTGACATTATTTGTTCAAAAATTGTGAAGTGTTTACGTAAATTTAATATCTTTTTTTTACCAAATTTTATTTACGCAAGTATGCACATAGCTTTGCAAATTATGAAAAATTTTACTTCTTAAGAGCTTGCTGAAATTAAGTAAATTGGTACAGAAATTAAGTAAATTAGTAGATATTTAGTCTCTTTTCAATTCGGGGTGTTACACAAAAACACAACCAAAAAAAAGAGGAGCACAAAGGATAAAGGTGAAAGGGAAGTAGATAAAATCAAAGACAAATGCAACAAGACGCTAAGAGGAGATGAAGATAAGAAAAATGGGGAAAAAAAACAGTGACGAATAAATAAAAGTAAAGAAAAATGATAAATATAATATAGGACATTAAAGATGTATTTTGTAGAACAAGGCATGAAAGATGAGAAAAAACAAGATAATGTAGGAAAATTTATGGAAAGTGTTTGACAATCACATAATAGGATAATTGGCTCAGGGTAGTAAGAAAATCAAAGAACTTCCTAATTATCGATAAGACATAACATTATAGCTAGGAGAATGGGAAATTATTAAGCATTCAATGGTTGGATAGATGTTGTATGAGAGTTGTCTTTAAGTCAGTTAGTTAGTTATATTTATAATTAGATGTTTATTTTAATAGTGTAGTAGGTAATATGGACATTTATAAACTCTATCCATATCACATGGGCATATTTTTAAAGGATTTGTGTTATATAAAATGTGAGGAGTTTCAAGTAACTTGAATTAATAAGATGGTTGATAATGCAAAAGTAGCTTGAAATAACAAGGTCGTGTTAAGGCAAAATATTGTTGTAGACGACTTTGTCAATCTCCAAGGTAGAATATAGGATAAATGTGTGGAGGTTGATATCATATCAACTTGTGTCACTTGAGCTTTTTCCTTTCTTCTAGCCTTCTCTCCTTGTTGTGCATCTTGTGCCCAGAGCTTTATTCCAAAGCTTTAGCATCCAATAGTACAACTACTTTTCATTTAGAGCAAAGACTAACTATTCCACTTCCTTGTAGAGGACCTTTTCTACTATGTAGTTTATCCCTCATATAAATACAATGTCAATCCACCCCGAGTAGGTACTACTTTCCATACTCATCATTCAATTCGAAGGGGATTCACAACAATATGGTGATCCCTCAACCATCATCTAATACCAATGATTGAAGCAATTGTTAACTACAACTTGTTCTTGTATCCCATCAATACAACACACAAACTCTTTATAGCAAAACACCAAAAATGGTTGTTTCCTACCTTGTAGATAGTTTCTCTAAAGGGATCAAAATTGTGTCATAGCCATCAACAACAAGTAGGTATCATAAGTAAATAATTGATTAGAATCATGCACAACCAAGTATGCTTGTATGATTCCAATCATTAGGTACTTGACCCGGTATAGTTCGATCTTGTTCACATAGAAATATGATGCCTGAATAACAACTTTGGCACGTCCATTCATCAAAGGTCATATGCTACGTAGAGTTTACACTATGCCCAAGAAATTTTAACTTGGGTCGTTGGATAAAACGACACAACCTCGTCCAATGGACCAAGTTAAAATACATTGAACAGAGTGTAAACTTTGTGTGAGTATAACCCTTGCCCAATCATTGAACATTTCCTCAAGATCCTTATTGATATATAATTGATAACTCAACCAAATAAATCTCATATACACAAGTCTAAGTATTGCACTAACACATGTCTTTGCAACCACAAAATTACCAATATAGTAATTTATTGATATATATTTATTATACCAATATATAAAAACAAATAACTAGGTTTATTAGAAGTTGCATTTTATGTTGTCCCAACCATCCCAGTAATAAAAAGCAAGGACTATGAAGTCCACTTCCAGTACATACAAAGCAATGGGAAAGAATGTCCATAAACTGTGTTAGAGGTTTTCCAAGGACGTGACTACCTATATATGACACTAGGGAATTCAATTTAATGTGCATTAAAATTGCTTGTAAAAATAAGATTAATATTGCTTGTAACCATCGGAATTCCAATGTAATGAGTGTTCAACAATTGAATTTGTTGTCACCCACAAAATTTTAGAGCCGCCATATGATTTCACGTGGTCCTCCAATTTTGTTATGTATCGTCAACCTTTCGTGTCAAGCTTACAACATGATTATAAGTCAATGGATTCTAGTCTCTATCCATGTGTCCACAATCTCAATGCCGACATTAGGCCTGCCTTTTAAATAAAGCGAAATTCGTTTCTATTGAAAAGAAAGATGCGAGGACTTTGGACGACATGGAATTAAGCTTCAGTTTTTATTTTTTAATTTCTTGTAACATACTGACAAATTGAGGAGAAGTTGAATTTGAATGTGTATTAAAGATCAAGAATGAGTGGTTTAAAAGGATCTAGTGAGAGGTACATCAAGTTGGTTGAAAAAATGATGAAAAAAGAGAGTAGTTGGTTAAGAAAAGAGCCTATAGGGTTGTTAGCTTTTAATGTAGTTCAAATAAATAGAAATTTGTTTCTATTGAAAAGAAAGATTCGAGGATTTTGGATGACAAGGAATTAAGTTTTAGTTTTTATTTTTTAATTTCGTGTAACATACTCACAAATTGAGGAGAAGTTGAATTTGAATTTGTATTAAAGATCAATAATGAGTGTTTTAAAAGGATCTAATGAGAGGTACATCAAGTTGATTGAAAAAATGATGACAAAAAAAAAAGTAGTTGGTTAAGAATAGAGCCTACAGGGTGGTTAGTCCTTGATGTAGTTTAACGGGACAAGATTTAATTGAATAGTTTAAGTCTATGATTCGGATTCTACCATTACATTAATGATTCTAGTTATCATAATTTTGTGTTTTATTCTCTTGAAAAATGACACTAAGAACGTAAACTTTAGATATGATTGCACGATGACATAAATATCAACCTATAGCTCTAATGTTTTGTGGGTACTAAACATTTTGGACAAATAATTAAATCCTTGATATTTTGATACATTGTGGAGGGTTGTGTTACTTATCATATTGGAATTTCCTTCAATACATAGTTGGCGGTTGAGGTCCCATGGTCCCTGTAATAAAGTTTTATAGGTACTAAACACTTTTGACAAAGAATTCAATCCTTGATATTTTGATACATTGTGGAGAGTTGTGTTACTTATCATATTAGAATTTCCTTCAATACATAGTTGATGGTTGAGGTCCCATGGTCCCTATAATAAAATTTTGTGGGTAGTAAACACCTTTGATAAAGAATCCAATCCTTGATATTTTGATACATTGTGGAGGGTTGTGTTACTTATCGTATTGGAATTTTCTTCAATTTATGGTGGTTGAGGTCCCATGATCCCTATAATAAAGTTTTGTGGGTACTAGACACCTTTGACAAAGAATTCAATCCTTGATATTTTGTTACAACGTAGATAATTGTGTTACTTATTGTATTGGAATTTCCTTCATTACATAATTAGTGGTTGAGATCCCATGGTCCATATAATAAAGACTTTGTATAATATCTACACAATTTAGATCATGGTTAGTTCCTACACAAATATGGAAATACATTTCTATGAATTATCGTAAAGAGGAGGTGGTGGTTGAAATCCCATGGTCCATATAACAAAGTCTTTGTATAATATCTACACAATTTAGATCATGGTTAGTTCCTACACAAATATGGGAATACATTTCTATGAATTATCATAAAGAGGAGGTGCATGAACTATTTCTATGGATAGATATTTTAATCACTTTAAGATTAAGGATAGAAATATTAGATGGTGGCAGATTTGACAAAAGAGTTTATTAAGATTTGTAACATTTCTAGTTTAAAAGTGTTAATAGTCATATTTACCTAGATATATGGAAGATTAAAGTGAAAGAAAATAATGCTTATGTTGACCAATACTAAAATAATTTAGGTACCAAAGTTGGAGTGCAAAGGTGGTAATGTATAATAGAGGTCATGTGTAATAGTGCCATTGTCATAAGAGGGTAAATCTCAAGCAATACAAAGAATCAGTCTTTTAAAACAAATTACGATAGAGAATATGGAGAAAATGACTTTATTAACATAGGACCATTCTATTTATCAAAGTATAATACATCAAATGTCAAATCTGTATACTACAAAACATGGATGATTTTAAGGATGCAAATTTATATTAAAATGTAGAAACATGGGCTAATCTTACTAGTCCTTAATTTGCAAAATGTAAAATGTTTGGCAATAGTTTTGCAAAAATATTCAAATTTCTAAGGATTTTAAATAGTTTCTATAAAATTTTGGTGATTTTTAAGGTAAAATAATTTTATTCTATGGAATTTGGGCAAATCGTTTTTAGTAAAAGTGGAAATTTGAGAATTTGTTTTTTGAAAAAAAACATGGAAAATTAGCCCATTTGCAAAATTTAGCCCCTAAAATCAACAAAGTTAGTGATATAATTTGTAAAATAAATTGAGCTTATTTTGGAAATTTTGGAATTAAAGATGAAAGCATTGTCTCTCCAAAATTGATAAAGCAACATAAGCCTTCTTGATTTATTTTTTAAGAAGTGGGACCATATTAAATTTTAGTTTAAAAATTAGTCACAAAACCTTATGGAAGATATATTTAACTAAACACTTAAACTTACAATAAAACAAACCATGAGATACTTCATGATAAAAGCATGGGAAATAGTGAAAGAGTTGAATGCAATACATGGGTTTCACCTCCTAGTTAACACATGTATTTTGTATATTTTGTCCATAATTACATGGTCATGTTTTTTAAGGGATTTGCATAATAATAATAATAATAATAATAATAATCTAATTTTAAGGTCATGGCTAAGTTAATCACCAAAGTGATGTATGAAACCCCCTTGTTTGTGGGACAAGGGACCCTTCCACATAGGTGTACATACTCTATCCCCTCTGGATTTGAACCTATGACTTCTAATGAGGAAACACATGTTCTTAACCATTAGGCCCACTTGCAAAATGGTCAATTCCTATAGATTTAGTGAAATAACAAAGTGATTAAAAAAACAAATTATGGGAGCATACAACTTTGTTAAATAACAATTAAAATTCTAACATAAGTTCTTGGAGGTTGTTGTTATATTGAGTTTTACATTGTTTTGATATCAATATCATATGTCAAAGATAGAACCCTTGTAATATCAATTTTATAGTATATGAGTGGAGTACCTTACAACATGATTTTGTGGTCAATAAGTCAATGGCTCGCAAAGTCTATTCATGTGTCCATAACTAATGGTGACATGTCAAAGAGGAATTTGTGTCTTTTTAAAAGGTCAATATGAGAGGACTTTGGAGGCCATGGAATCAATAGCATATCATATTCATGTATTTGTTGAATTTCAAACATTACATGATGTGGAGATGTCCCAACCAATGGATACACAGCTTCCTAAGATGTTTAAGGTATTTTCTATCATACAATAGCACCAAATCACTAAATACCAATGTTTTAGCTTTAATATTACAATGATGTTATGCCTTATGTTAGTGTTTCTTGACTCTCTTATGATATCCTATAAGTAATCCATATTCTTCAAGATAATGTAGTTTATCCAACCTTTCTTTAAGCATAACTTCCTCTGTCATTTGTGTATGCAATTTCATTTTCATACTAAGCAATACATACTCCAACAACATAATGGCTTCCCACCCATATACTAACTTAACATAAATAGCCTATGCTTAGTCAAAATTTTACATGTCGTATAATATGCCCATAACACTGTGAGTATCCTTTCATCCCTATTGACTTCACAAATTTTTATTGTTCTCCTCTCCAAAATCTTATTAAATTTTTCAATAATGACATTTTCTTATGGGTGATAAGGGGGTAGTCTTATGGTGTTAAATCATGAATTCTCTAGTTGATGTTGCAACAATGTCACTCGCCAAATGCATGCCCTAATTGCTAGTGAACCTTCATAGATGACCAAATCTAATGATGATATGTTAAAAATTGAATCTTGCAAAAGTTTCAATAGTGCAGTATTACATTGGCATAACATTAACCCATGACGTCAAATAAGTAGTTTCAATAATAATGTACTGCACCTAGAATACCTTAAAAGTAAAACTATACTTACAATTAAATCAATATGTCAAAAGTTTCATCAACCACAATTGGGTGCAATGACATATCATCTCTCACAAAAGGATTTCCAAATCATTGACAAACATCACACTTTGTTTCTTGTGTTGTAGCGTCAAAAAATAGTGTGTACAACCCAAGTCCTATTCACATGACTTTCTATGCTATTTTTTTACCATTATAGTGACCCTGAATAAGTCCATTATGTTCCCCCAACAAACTTGCCTCATGCCCAAGTCCTATTCAAATAAACAAATCGCATGGTAAATACAATGGTATAGTGCCGTCAAGGACAAAAGAACGAACAAAGAACAAAGGAGTAGAGAAAATCAAGTAGTACAGCATGAGAAAATGAGTGAAAAAAAATTGACATTAAACAACGAGACAATGAGTGGAAAAACTAAATTGGTACCAAACAATGATTAATGAAGATCAACACCACAACTAACGGATACAAAGATAGAAAATAAGCTCCACTAAGGAAGTAGGAGCTAAGAACATAAAGGATCCCAAAAGAAAACAATGCTTGAGTGGGTAAAATAAAATAGAGATTTATGAAAAAATAAAATATTTTTGCAAAGTGGAAGTACCAAATAAACTAGATTTAGAGAAGAAAAAGAAATGTATAGGACAAAAACACAACGAAAAAAGAGAGGAGCATAAAGGATAAAGGTGAAAGGAAGTAGATAAAATCAAAGACAAATGCAATAAGATGCTAAGAGGAGATGAAGATAAGAAAAATGGGGAAAAAAAACAGTGATGAATAAATAAAAGTAAAGAAAAATGACAAATATAAAATAGGGCATTAAAGATGTATTTTGTAGAACAAGGCATGAAAGATGAGAAAAAACAAGACAATGTAGGAAAATTTATGGAAAGTGTTTGACAAACACATAATAGGATAGCTGGCTCAGGGTAGTAAGCAAATCAAAGAACTTCCTAATTATCGATAAGACATAACATTATATCTAGGAGAATGGGAAGCTATTAAGCATTCAAAGGTTGGATAGATGTTGTATGGGAGTTGTCTTTAAGTTAGTTAGTTATACTTATAATTAAATGTTTATTTTAATAGTGTAGTAGGTAATATGGACATCTATAAACTCTATCCATATTACATGGGTACATTTTTAAAGGATTTGTGTTATATGCAATGTGAGGAGTTTCAGGTAACTTGAATTAATAAGATGGTTGATAATGCAAGAGTAGCTTGAAATAACAAGGCGATGTTAAGGAAAAATATTGTTGTAGACAACTTTATCAATCTCCAAGGTAGAATATAGGATAAATTTGTGGAGGTTGATATCATATCAACTTGTGTCGCTTGAGATTTTTCCTTTCTTCTAGCCTTCTCTCCTTGTTGTGCATCTCATGCCCAAAGCTTTATCCCAAAGCTTTAGTATACAATAGTACAACTACTTTTCATTTATAACAAAGACTAACTATTCCACTGCCTTGTAGAGGACTTTTTCTACTATATAGTTTATCCCTCATATAAATACAATGGCAATCCACCTCGAGTAGGTACTACTTTCCATACTCATCATTCAATTCGAAGGGGATTCACAACAATATGGTGATCCCTCAACCATCATCTAATACCAATGATTGAAGCAATTGTTAACTACAACTTGTTCTTTTATCCCATCAATACAACACACAAACTCTTTATAGCAAAACACAAAAAATGGTTGTTTCCAACCTTGTAGATAGTTTCCCTAAAGGGATCAAAATTGTGTCATAGCCATCAACAACAAGTAGGTATCATAAGTAAATAATTGATTAGAATCATGCACAACCAAGTATGCTTGTATGATTCCAATCATTAGGTACTTGACCCAATATAGTTGGATCTTGTTCACATAGAAATATGATGCTTGAATAACAACTTTGGCATGTCCATTCATCAAAGGTCATATGCTACGTAGAGTTTACACTATGCCCAAGAAATTTTATGCAAGATACCAGATATATAAAATATGCAGAACAGAAACAAAATGCTAGAAATGATAGAATAACAGTAAAATATCCAACATAATCTTCACAATACACAGAAATGATATACGAAATAGCAATAGAAATAGCACTTTGAATCAGATAGCAATGTTCACAGGCCTCTTCAAGGGGGCAACCT